>CAJQGB010000013.1:2500-7500 GCA_905475315.1 Autographa pulchrina | reverse complement strand
TTAGGTTAGGTTAGGTTAGGTTAGGTTAGGTTAGGTTAGGTTAGGTTAGGTTAGGTTAGGTTAGGTTAGGTTAGGTTAGGTTAGGTTAGGTTAGGTTAGGTTAGGTTAGGTTAGGTTAGGTTAGGTTAGGTTAGGTTAGGTTAGGTTAGGTTAGGTTAGGTTAGGTTAGGTTAGGTTAGGTTAGGTTAGGTTAGGTTAGGTTAGGTTAGGTTAGGTTAGGTTAGGTTAGGTTAGGTTAGGTTAGGTTAGGTTAGGTTAGGTTAGGTTAGGTTAGGTTAGGTTAGGTTAGGTTAGGTTAGGTTAGGTTAGGTTAGGTTAGGTTAGGTTAGGTTAGGTTAGGTTAGGTTAGGTTAGGTTAGGTTAGGTTAGGTTAGGTTAGGTTAGGTTAGGTTAGGTTAGGTTAGGTTAGGTTAGGTTAGGTTAGGTTAGGTTAGGTTAGGTTAGGTTAGGTTAGGTTAGGTTAGGTTAGGTTAGGTTAGGTTAGGTTAGGTTAGGTTAGGTTAGGTTAGGTTAGGTTAGGTTAGGTTAGGTTAGGTTAGGTTAGGTTAGGTTAGGTTAGGTTAGGTTAGGTTAGGTTAGGTTAGGTTAGGTTAGGTTAGGTTAGGTTAGGTTAGGTTAGGTTAGGTTAGGTTAGGTTAGGTTAGGTTAGGTTAGGTTAGGTTAGGTTAGGTTAGGTTAGGTTAGGTTAGGTTAGGTTAGGTTAGGTTAGGTTAGGTTAGGTTAGGTTAGGTTAGGTTAGGTTAGGTTAGGTTAGGTTAGGTTAGGTTAGGTTAGGTTAGGTTAGGTTAGGTTAGGTTAGGTTAGGTTAGGTTAGGTTAGGTTAGGTTAGGTTAGGTTAGGTTAGATTAGGTTATGTTAGGTTAGGTTAGGTTAGGTTAGGTTAGGTTAGGTTAGGTTAGGTTAGGTTAGGTTAGGTTAGGTTAGGTTAGGTTAGGTTAGGTTAGGTTAGGTTAGGTTAGGTTAGGTTAGGTTAGGTTAGGTTAGGTTAGGTTAGGTTAGGTTAGGTTAGGTTAGGTTAGGTTAGGTTAGGTTAGGTTAGGTTAGGTTAGGTTAGGTTAGGTTAGGTTAGGTTAGGTTAGGTTAGGTTAGGTTAGGTTAGGTTAGGTTAGGTTAGGTTAGGTTAGGTTAGGTTAGGTTAGGTTAGGTTAGGTTAGGTTAGGTTAGGTTAGGTTAGGTTAGGTTAGGTTAGGTTAGGTTAGGTTAGGTTAGGTTAGGTTAGGTTAGGTTAGGTTAGGTTAGGTTAGGTTAGGTTAGGTTAGGTTAGGTTAGGTTAGGTTAGGTTAGGTTAGGTTAGGTTAGGTTAGGTTAGGTTAGGTTAGGTTAGGTTAGGTTAGGTTAGGTTAGGTTAGGTTAGGTTAGGTTAGGTTAGGTTAGGTTAGGTTAGGTTAGGTTAGGTTAGGTTAGGTTAGGTTAGGTTAGGTTAGGTTAGGTTAGGTTAGGTTAGGTTAGGTTAGGTTAGGTTAGGTTAGGTTAGGTTAGGTTAGGTTAGGTTAGGTTAGGTTAGGTTAGGTTAGGTTAGGTTAGGTTAGGTTAGGTTAGGTTAGGTTAGGTTAGGTTAGGTTAGGTTAGGTTAGGTTAGGTTAGGTTAGGTTAGGTTAGGTTAGGTTAGGTTAGGTTAGGTTAGGTTAGGTTAGGTTAGGTTAGGTTAGGTTAGGTTAGGTTAGGTTAGGTTAGGTTAGGTTAGGTTAGGTTAGGTTAGGTTAGGTTAGGTTAGGTTAGGTTAGGTTAGGTTAGGTTAGGTTAGGTTAGGTTAGGTTAGGTTAGGTTAGGTTAGGTTAGGTTAGGTTAGGTTAGGTTAGGTTAGGTTAGGTTAGGTTAGGTTAGGTTAGGTTAGGTTAGGTTAGGTTAGGTTAGGTTAGGTTAGGTTAGGTTAGGTTAGGTTAGGTTAGGTTAGGTTAGATTAGGTTAGGTTAGGTTAGGTTAGGTTAGGTTAGGTTAGGTTAGGTTAGGTTAGGTTAGGTTAGGTTAGGTTAGGTTAGGTTAGGTTAGGTTAGGTTAGGTTAGGTTAGGTTAGGTTAGGTTAGGTTAGGTTAGGTTAGGTTAGGTTAGGTTAGGTTAGGTTAGGTTAGGTTAGGTTAGGTTAGGTTAGGTTAGGTTAGGTTAGGTTAGGTTAGGTTAGGTTAGGTTAGGTTAGGTTAGGTTAGGTTAGGTTAGGTTAGGTTAGGTTAGGTTAGGTTAGGTTAGGTTAGGTTAGGTTAGGTTAGGTTAGGTTAGGTTAGGTTAGGTTAGGTTAGGTTAGGTTAGGTTAGGTTAGGTTAGGTTAGGTTAGGTTAGGTTAGGTTAGGTTAGGTTAGGTTAGGTTAGGTTAGGTTAGGTTAGGTTAGGTTAGGTTAGGTTAGGTTAGGTTAGGTTAGGTTAGGTTAGGTTAGGTTAGGTTAGGTTAGGTTAGGTTAGGTTAGGTTAGGTTAGGTTAGGTTAGGTTAGGTTAGGTTAGGTTAGGTTAGGTTAGGTTAGGTTAGGTTAGGTTAGGTTAGGTTAGGTTAGGTTAGGTTAGGTTAGGTTAGGTTAGGTTAGGTTAGGTTAGGTTAGGTTAGGTTAGGTTAGGTTAGGTTAGGTTAGGTTAGGTTAGGTTAGGTTAGGTTAGGTTAGGTTAGGTTAGGTTAGGTTAGGTTAGGTTAGGTTAGGTTAGGTTAGGTTAGGTTAGATTAGGTTAGGTTAGGTTAGGTTAGGTTAGGTTAGGTTAGGTTAGGTTAGGTTAGGTTAGGTTAGGTTAGGTTAGGTTAGGTTAGGTTAGGTTAGGTTAGGTTAGGTTAGGTTAGGTTAGGTTAGGTTAGGTTAGGTTAGGTTAGGTTAGGTTAGGTTAGGTTAGGTTAGGTTAGGTTAGGTTAGGTTAGGTTAGGTTAGGTTAGGTTAGGTTAGGTTAGGTTAGGTTAGGTTAGGTTAGGTTAGGTTAGGTTAGGTTAGGTTAGGTTAGGTTAGGTTAGGTTAGGTTAGGTTAGGTTAGGTTAGGTTAGGTTAGGTTAGGTTAGGTTAGGTTAGGTTAGGTTAGGTTAGGTTAGGTTAGGTTAGGTTAGGTTAGGTTAGGTTAGGTTAGGTTAGGTTAGGTTAGGTTAGGTTAGGTTAGGTTAGGTTAGGTTAGGTTAGGTTAGGTTAGGTTAGGTTAGGTTAGGTTAGGTTAGGTTAGGTTAGGTTAGGTTAGGTTAGGTTAGGTTAGGTTAGGTTAGGTTAGGTTAGGTTAGGTTAGGTTAGGTTAGGTTAGGTTAGGTTAGGTTAGGTTAGGTTAGGTTAGGTTAGGTTAGGTTAGGTTAGGTTAGGTTAGGTTAGGTTAGGTTAGGTTAGGTTAGGTTAGGTTAGGTTAGGTTAGGTTAGGTTAGGTTAGGTTAGGTTAGGTTAGGTTAGGTTAGGTTAGGTTAGGTTAGGTTAGGTTAGGTTAGGTTAGGTTAGGTTAGGTTAGGTTAGGTTAGGTTAGGTTAGGTTAGGTTAGGTTAGGTTAGGTTAGGTTAGGTTAGGTTAGGTTAGGTTAGGTTAGGTTAGGTTAGGTTAGGTTAGGTTAGGTTAGGTTAGGTTAGGTTAGGTTAGGTTAGGTTAGGTTAGGTTAGGTTAGGTTAGGTTAGGTTAGGTTAGGTTAGGTTAGGTTAGGTTAGGTTAGGTTAGGTTAGATTAGGTTAGGTTAGGTTAGGTTAGGTTAGGTTAGGTTAGGTTAGGTTAGGTTAGGTTAGGTTAGGTTAGGTTAGGTTAGGTTAGGTTAGGTTAGGTTAGGTTAGGTTAGGTTAGGTTAGGTTAGGTTAGGTTAGGTTAGGTTAGGTTAGGTTAGGTTAGGTTAGGTTAGGTTAGGTTAGGTTAGGTTAGGTTAGGTTAGGTTAGGTTAGGTTAGGTTAGGTTAGGTTAGGTTAGGTTAGGTTAGGTTAGGTTAGGTTAGGTTAGGTTAGGATAGGTTAGGTTAGGTTAGGTTAGGTTAGGTTAGGTTAGGTTAGGTTAGGTTAGGTTAGGTTAGGTTAGGTTAGGTTAGGTTAGGTTAGGTTAGGTTAGGTTAGGTTAGGTTAGGTTAGGTTAGGTTAGGTTAGGTTAGGTTAGGTTAGGTTAGGTTAGGTTAGGTTAGGTTAGGTTAGGTTAGGTTAGGTTAGGTTAGGTTAGGTTAGGTTAGGTTAGGTTAGGTTAGGTTAGGTTAGGTTAGGTTAGGTTAGGTTAGGTTAGGTTAGGTTAGGTTAGGTTAGGTTAGGTTAGGTTAGGTTAGGTTAGGTTAGGTTAGGTTAGGTTAGGTTAGGTTAGGTTAGGTTAGGTTAGGTTAGGTTAGGTTAGGTTAGGTTAGGTTAGGTTAGGTTAGGTTAGGTTAGGTTAGGTTAGGTTAGGTTAGGTTAGGTTAGGTTAGGTTAGGTTAGGTTAGGTTAGGTTAGGTTAGGTTAGGTTAGGTTAGGTTAGGTTAGGTTAGGTTAGGTTAGGTTAGGTTAGGTTAGGTTAGATTAGGTTAGGTTAGGTTAGGTTAGGTTAGGTTAGGTTAGGTTAGGTTAGGTTAGGTTAGGTTAGGTTAGGTTAGGTTAGGTTAGGTTAGGTTAGGTTAGGTTAGGTTAGGTTAGGTTAGGTTAGGTTAGGTTAGGTTAGGTTAGGTTAGGTTAGGTTAGGTTAGGTTAGGTTAGGTTAGGTTAGGTTAGGTTAGGTTAGGTTAGGTTAGGTTAGGTTAGGTTAGGTTAGGTTAGGTTAGGTTAGGTTAGGTTAGGTTAGGTTAGGTTAGGTTAGGTTAGGTTAGGTTAGGTTAGGTTAGGTTAGGTTAGGTTAGGTTAGGTTAGGTTAGGTTAGGTTAGGTTAGGTTAGGTTAGGTTAGGTTAGGTTAGGTTAGGTTAGGTTAGGTTAGGTTAGGTTAGGTTAGGTTAGGTTAGGTTAGGTTAGGTTAGGTTAGGTTAGGTTAGGTTAGGTTAGGTTAGGTTAGGTTAGGTTAGGTTAGGTTAGGTTAGGTTAGGTTAGGTTAGGTTAGGTTAGGTTAGGTTAGGTTAGGTTAGGTTAGGTTAGGTTAGGTTAGGTTAGGTTAGGTTAGGTTAGGTTAGGTTAGGTTAGGTTAGGTTAGG
>CAJQGB010000012.1:0-60190 GCA_905475315.1 Autographa pulchrina | reverse complement strand
CCGAAAAAAGATACAAAAATGTCCGAAAAAAGTAAGGTTTGATATAGTTAGGTTAGGTTCTAACCTAACCTAACATAAAAAAAAATGTCCGAAAAAAGATACAAAAATGTCCGAAAAAAGTAACAAAAATGTCCGAAAAAAGTTAGGTTTGATAAAGTTAGGTTAGGTTCTAACCTAACCTTACATAAAAAAAAATGTCCGAAAAAAGTCCAAAAAATGTCCGAAAAAAGTAACAAAAATGTCCGAAAAAAGTTACAATAATGTCCGAAAAAAGTTAGGTTTGATATAGTTAGGTTAGTTTCTAACCTCACCTTACATAAAAAAAATGTCCGAAAAAAGTTACAAAAATGTCCGAAAAAAGGATACAAAAATGTCCGAAAAAAGTTACAAAAGCGTCCGAAAAAAGTTACAATAATGTCCGAAAAAAGTTACAATAATATCCGAAAAAAGTAACAAAAAAAATGTCCGAAAAAAGTTACAAAAATGTCCGAAAAAAGTTACAATAATGTCCGAAAAAAGTTAGGTTTGATGTAATTAGGTTAGGTTCTAACCTAACCTTACATAAAAAAAAGTTACAAAAAAAGTTACAAAAAAAATGTCCGAAAAAAGTTTCAAAAATGTCCGAAAAAAGATACAAAAATGTTCGAAAAAAGTTACAATAATGTCCGAAAAAAGATACAAAAATGTCTGAAAAAAGATACAAAAATGTCCGAAAAAAGTTAGGTTTGATATAGTTAGGTTAGTTTCTAACCTCACCTTACATAAAAAAAATGTCCGAAAAAAAGATACAAAAATGTCCGAAAAAAGATACAAAAATGTCCGAAAAAAGTTACAAAAATGTCCAAAAAAAGTTACAATAATGTCCGAAAAAAGTAACAATAATGTCCGAAAAAAGTTAGGTTTGATATAGTTAGGTTAGGTTCTAACCTAACCTTACATAAAAAAAAATGTCCGAAAAAAGTCCAAAAAATGTCCGAAAAAAGTAACAAAAATGTCCGAAAAAAGTTAGATTTGATATAGTTAGGTTAGGTTCTAACCTAACCTAACATTAAAAAAAATGTCCGGAAAAAGTTAGGTTTGATATAGTTAGGTTAGTTTCTAACCTCACCTAACATTAATAAAAATGTCCGAAAAATGTTACAAAAATGTCCGAAAAAAGTTACAAAAATGTCCGAAAAAAGATACAAAAATGTCCGAAAAAAGTTACAAAAATGTCCGAAAAAAGTTACAATAATGTCCGAAAAAAGTAACAAAAAAATTTCCGAAAAAAGTAACAAAAATGTCCGAAAAAAGTTAGGTTTGATATAGTTAGGTTAGGTTCTAACCTAACCTTACATAAAAAAAAGTGTCCAAAAAAAGTTACAAAAAAAAGGTCCGAAAAAAGATTCAAAAATGTCCGAAAAAAGATACAAAAATGTCCGAAAAAAGTTACAATAATGTCCGAAAAAAGATACAAAAATGACCGAAAAAAGTAACAAAAATGTCCGAAAAAAGTTAGGTTTGATATAGTTAGGTTAGTTTCTAACCTCACCTAACATTAATAAAAATGTCCGAAAAATGTTACAAAAATGTCCGAAAAAAGTTACAAAAATGTCCGAAAAAAGTTAGGTTTGATATAGTTAGGTTAGTTTCTAACCTCACCTTACATAAAAAAAATGTCCGAAAAAAGTTACAAAAATGTCCGAAAAAAGATACAAAAATGTCCGAAAAAAGATACAAAAATGTCCGAAAAAAGTTACAAAAATGTCCGAAAAAAGTTACAATAATGTCCGAAAAAAGTAACAAAAAAATTTCCGAAAAAAGTAACAAAAATGTCCGAAAAAAGTTACAATAATGTCCGAAAAAAGTTAGGTTTGATATAGTTAGGTTAGTTTCTAACCTCACCTTACATAAAAAAAATGTCCGAAAAAAAGATACAAAAATGTCCGAAAAAAGATACAAAAATGTCCGAAAAAAGTTACAAAAATGTCCAAAAAAAGTTACAATAATGTCCGAAAAAAGTAACAATAATGTCCGAAAAAAGTTAGGTTTGATATAGTTAGGTTAGGTTCTAACCTAACCTTACATAAAAAAAAATGTCCGAAAAAAGTCCAAAAAATGTCCGAAAAAAGTAACAAAAATGTCCGAAAAAAGTAACAAAAAAATGTCCGAAAAAAGTAACAAAAATGTCCGAAAAAAGTTAGGTTTGATATAGTTAGGTTAGGTTCTAACCTAGCCTTACATAAAAAAAAATGTCCGAAAAAAGTTAAAAAAATGTCCGAAAAAAGTAACAAAAATGTCCGAAAAAAGTTAGGTTTGATATAGTTAATAGGTTCTAACCTAACCTTACATAAAAAAAAATGTCCGAAAAAAGTTAGGTTTGATATAGTTAGGTTAGGTTCTAACCTAACCTAACATTAATAAAAATGTCCGAAAAAAGTTACAAAAATGTCCGAAAAAAGTTACAAAAATGTCCGAAAAAAGTTAGGTTTGATATAGTTAGGTTAGTTTCTAACCTCACCTTACATAAAAAAAATGTCCGAAAAAAGTTACAAAAATGTCCGAAAAAAGATACAAAAATGTCCGAAAAAAGATACAAAAATGTCCGAAAAAAGTTACAAAAATGTCCGAAAAAAGTTACAATAATTTCCGAAAAAAGTAACAAAAAAATTTCCGAAAAAAGTAACAAAAATGTCCGAAAAAAGTTAGGTTTGATATAGTTAGGTTAGGTTCTAACCTAACCTTACATAAAAAAAAGTGTCCAAAAAAAGTTACAAAAAAAATGTCCGAAAAAAGTTTCAAAAATGTCCGAAAAAAGATACAAAAATGTCCGAAAAAAGTTACAATAATGTCCGAAAAAAGATACAAAAATGTCCGAAAAAAGATACAAAAATGTCCGAAAAAAGTTAGGTTTGATATAGTTAGGTTAGTTTCTAACCTCACCTTACATAAAAAAAATGTCCGAAAAAAGTTACAAAAATGTCCGAAAAAAGGATACAAAAATGTCCGAAAAAAGTTACAAAAGCGTCCGAAAAAAGTTACAATAATGTCCGAAAAAAGTTACAATAATATCCGAAAAAAGTAACAAAAAAAATGTCCGAAAAAAGTTACAAAAATGTCCGAAAAAAGTTACAATAATGTCCGAAAAAAGTTAGGTTTGATGTAATTAGGTTAGGTTCTAACCTAACCTTACATAAAAAAAAGTTACAAAAAAAGTTACAAAAAAAATGTCCGCAAAAAAGTTTCAAAAATGTCCGAAAAAAGATACAAAAATGTTCGAAAAAAGTTACAATAATGTCCGAAAAAAGATACAAAAATGTCTGAAAAAAGATACAAAAATGTCCGAAAAAAGTTAGGTTTGATATAGTTAGGTTAGTTTCTAACCTCACCTTACATAAAAAAAATGTCCGAAAAAAGATACAAAAATGTCCGAAAAAAGATACAAAAATGTCCGAAAAAAGTTACAAAAATGTCCGAAAAAAGTTACAATAATGTCCGAAAAAAGTAACAATAATGTCCGAAAAAAGTTAGGTTTGATATAGTTAGGTTAGGTTCTAACCTAACCTTACATAAAAAAAAATGTCCGAAAAAAGTCCAAAAAATGTCCGAAAAAAGTAACAAAAATGTCCGAAAAAAGAAACAAAAAAATGTCCGAAAAAAGTAACAAAAATGTCCGAAAAAAGTTAGGTTTGATATAGTTAGGTTAGGTTCTAACCTAGCCTTACATAAAAAAAAATGTCCGAAAAAAGTTAAAAAAATGTCCGAAAAAAGTAACAATAATATCCGAAAAAAGTAACAAAAAAAATGTCCGAAAAAAGTTACAAAAATGTCCGAAAAAAGTTACAATAATGTCCGAAAAAAGTTAGGTTTGATGTAATTAGGTTAGGTTCTAACCTAACCTTACATAAAAAAAAGTTACAAAAAAAGTTACAAAAAAAATGTCCGAAAAAAGTTTCAAAAATGTCCGAAAAAAGATACAAAAATGTTCGAAAAAAGTTACAATAATGTCCGAAAAAAGATACAAAAATGTCTGAAAAAAGATACAAAAATGTCCGAAAAAAGTTAGGTTTGATATAGTTAGGTTAGTTTCTAACCTCACCTAACATAAAAAAAAATGTCCGAAAAAAGATACAAAAATGTCCGAAAAAAGTAAGGTTTGATATAGTTAGGTTAGGTTCTAACCTAACCTAACATAAAAAAAAATGTCCGAAAAAAGATACAAAAATGTCCGAAAAAAGTAACAAAAATATCCGAAAAAAGTTAGGTTTGATAAAGTTAGGTTAGGTTCTAACCTAACCTTACATAAAAAAAAATGTCCGAAAAAAGTCCAAAAAATGTCCGAAAAAAGTAACAAAAATGTCCGAAAAAAGTTACAATAATGTCCGAAAAAAGTTAGGTTTGATATAGTTAGGTTAGTTTCTAACCTCACCTTACATAAAAAAAATGTCCGAAAAAAGTTACAAAAATGTCCGAAAAAAGGATACAAAAATGTCCGAAAAAAGTTACAAAAGCGTCCGAAAAAAGTTACAATAATGTCCGAAAAAAGTTACAATAATATCCGAAAAAAGTAACAAAAAAAATGTCCGAAAAAAGTTACAAAAATGTCCGAAAAAAGTTACAATAATGTCCGAAAAAAGTTAGGTTTGATGTAATTAGGTTAGGTTCTAACCTAACCTTACATAAAAAAAAGTTACAAAAAAAGTTACAAAAAAAATGTCCGAAAAAAGTTTCAAAAATGTCCGAAAAAAGATACAAAAATGTTCGAAAAAAGTTACAATAATGTCCGAAAAAAGATACAAAAATGTCTGAAAAAAGATACAAAAATGTCCGAAAAAAGTTAGGTTTGATATAGTTAGGTTAGTTTCTAACCTCACCTAACATAAAAAAAAATGTCCGAAAAAAGATACAAAAATGTCCGAAAAAAGTAAGGTTTGATATAGTTAGGTTAGGTTCTAACCTAACCTAACATAAAAAAAAATGTCCGAAAAAAGATACAAAAATGTCCGAAAAAAGTAACAAAAATGTCCGAAAAAAGTTAGGTTTGATAAAGTTAGGTTAGGTTCTAACCTAACCTTACATAAAAAAAAATGTCCGAAAAAAGTCCAAAAAATGTCCGAAAAAAGTAACAAAAATGTCCGAAAAAAGTTACAATAATGTCCGAAAAAAGTTAGGTTTGATATAGTTAGGTTAGTTTCTAACCTCACCTTACATAAAAAAAATGTCCGAAAAAAGTTACAAAAATGTCCGAAAAAAGGATACAAAAATGTCCGAAAAAAGTTACAAAAGCGTCCGAAAAAAGTTACAATAATGTCCGAAAAAAGTTACAATAATATCCGAAAAAAGTAACAAAAAAAATGTCCGAAAAAAGTTACAAAAATGTCCGAAAAAAGTTACAATAATGTCCGAAAAAAGTTAGGTTTGATGTAATTAGGTTAGGTTCTAACCTAACCTTACATAAAAAAAAGTTACAAAAAAAGTTACAAAAAAAATGTCCGAAAAAAGTTTCAAAAATGTCCGAAAAAAGATACAAAAATGTTCGAAAAAAGTTACAATAATGTCCGAAAAAAGATACAAAAATGTCTGAAAAAAGATACAAAAATGTCCGAAAAAAGTTAGGTTTGATATAGTTAGGTTAGTTTCTAACCTCACCTTACATAAAAAAAATGTCCGAAAAAAAGATACAAAAATGTCCGAAAAAAGATACAAAAATGTCCGAAAAAAGTTACAAAAATGTCCAAAAAAAGTTACAATAATGTCCGAAAAAAGTAACAATAATGTCCGAAAAAAGTTAGGTTTGATATAGTTAGGTTAGGTTCTAACCTAGCCTTACATAAAAAAAAATGTCCGAAAAAAGTTAAAAAAATGTCCGAAAAAAGTAACAAAAATGTCCGAAAAAAGTTAGGTTTGATATAGTTAATAGGTTCTAACCTAACCTTACATAAAAAAAAATGTCCGAAAAAAGTTAGGTTTGATATAGTTAGGTTAGGTTCTAACCTAACCTAACATTAATAAAAATGTCCGAAAAAAGTTACAAAAATGTCCGAAAAAAGTTACAAAAATGTCCGAAAAAAGTTAGGTTTGATATAGTTAGGTTAGTTTCTAACCTCACCTTACATAAAAAAAATGTCCGAAAAAAGTTACAAAAATGTCCGAAAAAAGATACAAAAATGTCCGAAAAAAGATACAAAAATGTCCGAAAAAAGTTACAGAAATGTCCGAAAAAAGTTACAATAATGTCCGAAAAAAGTAACAAAAAAATTTCCGAAAAAAGTAACAAAAATGTCCGAAAAAAGTTAGGTTTGATATAGTTAGGTTAGGTTCTAACCTAACCTTACATAAAAAAAAGTGTCCAAAAAAAGTTACAAAAAAAATGTCCGAAAAAAGTTACAAAAATGTCCGAAAAAAGATACAAAAATGTCCGAAAAAAGTTACAATAATGTCCGAAAAAAGATACAAAAATGTCCGAAAAAAGATACAAAAATGTCCGAAAAAAGTTAGGTTTGATATAGTTAGGTTAGTTTCTAACCTCACCTTACATAAAAAAAATGTCCGAAAAAAGTTACAAAAATGTCCGAAAAAAGGATACAAAAATGTCCGAAAAAAGTTACAAAAGCGTCCGAAAAAAGTTACAATAATGTCCGAAAAAAGTTACAATAATATCCGAAAAAAGTAACAAAAAAAATGTCCGAAAAAAGTTACAAAAATGTCCGAAAAAAGTTACAATAATGTCCGAAAAAAGTTAGGTTTGATGTAATTAGGTTAGGTTCTAACCTAACCTTACATAAAAAAAAGTTACAAAAAAAGTTACAAAAAAAATGTCCGAAAAAAGTTTCAAAAATGTCCGAAAAAAGATACAAAAATGTTCGAAAAAAGTTACAATAATGTCCGAAAAAAGATACAAAAATGTCTGAAAAAAGATACAAAAATGTCCGAAAAAAGTTAGGTTTGATATAGTTAGGTTAGTTTCTAACCTCACCTTACATAAAAAAAATGTCCGAAAAAAGATACAAAAATGTCCGAAAAAAGATACAAAAATGTCCGAAAAAAGTTACAAAAATGTCCGAAAAAAGTTACAATAATGTCCGAAAAAAGTAACAATAATGTCCGAAAAAAGTTAGGTTTGATATAGTTAGGTTAGGTTCTAACCTAACCTTACATAAAAAAAAATGTCCGAAAAAAGTCCAAAAAATGTCCGAAAAAAGTAACAAAAATGTCCGAAAAAAGAAACAAAAAAATGTCCGAAAAAAGTAACAAAAATGTCCGAAAAAAGTTAGGTTTGATATAGTTAGGTTAGGTTCTAACCTAGCCTTACATAAAAAAAAATGTCCGAAAAAAGTTAAAAAAATGTCCGAAAAAAGTAACAATAATATCCGAAAAAAGTAACAAAAAAAATGTCCGAAAAAAGTTACAAAAATGTCCGAAAAAAGTTACAATAATGTCCGAAAAAAGTTAGGTTTGATGTAATTAGGTTAGGTTCTAACCTAACCTTACATAAAAAAAAGTTACAAAAAAAGTTACAAAAAAAATGTCCGAAAAAAGTTTCAAAAATGTCCGAAAAAAGATACAAAAATGTTCGAAAAAAGTTACAATAATGTCCGAAAAAAGATACAAAAATGTCTGAAAAAAGATACAAAAATGTCCGAAAAAAGTTAGGTTTGATATAGTTAGGTTAGTTTCTAACCTCACCTAACATAAAAAAAAAATGTCCGAAAAAAGATACAAAAATGTCCGAAAAAAGTAAGGTTTGATATAGTTAGGTTAGGTTCTAACCTAACCTAACATAAAAAAAAATGTCCGAAAAAAGATACAAAAATGTCCGAAAAAAGTAACAAAAATGTCCGAAAAAAGTTAGGTTTGATAAAGTTAGGTTAGGTTCTAACCTAACCTTACATAAAAAAAAATGTCCGAAAAAAGTCCAAAAAATGTCCGAAAAAAGTAACAAAAATGTCCGAAAAAAGTTAGATTTGATATAGTTAGTTTAGGTTCTAACCTAACCTAACATTAAAAAAAATGTCCGGAAAAAGTTAGGTTTGATATAGTTAGGTTAGTTTCTAACCTCACCTAACATTAATAAAAATGTCCGAAAAATGTTACAAAAATGTCCGAAAAAAGTTACAAAAATGTCCGAAAAAAGTTAGGTTTGATATAGTAAGGTTAGTTTCTAACCTCACCTTACATAAAAAAAATGTCCGAAAAAAGTTACAAAAATGTCCGAAAAAAGATACAAAAATGTCCGAAAAAAGATACAAAAATGTCCGAAAAAAGTTACAAAAATGTCCGAAAAAAGTTACAATAATGTCCGAAAAAAGTAACAAAAAAATTTCCGAAAAAAGTAACAAAAATGTCCGAAAAAAGTTAGGTTTGATATAGTTAGGTTAGGTTCTAACCTAACCTTACATAAAAAAAAGTGTCCAAAAAAAGTTACAAAAAAAAGGTCCGAAAAAAGATTCAAAAATGTCCGAAAAAAGATACAAAAATGTCCGAAAAAAGTTACAATAATGTCCGAAAAAAGATACAAAAATGACCGAAAAAAGTAACAAAAATGTCCGAAAAAAGTTAGGTTTGATATAGTTAGGTTAGGTTCTAACCTAGCCTTACATAAAAAAAAATGTCCGAAAAAAGTTAAAAAAATGTCCGAAAAAAGTAACAAAAATGTCCGAAAAAAGTTAGGTTTGATATAGTTAATAGGTTCTAACCTAACCTTACA
Source organism: Autographa pulchrina (assembly GCA_905475315.1). Classification (NCBI taxonomy): domain Eukaryota; kingdom Metazoa; phylum Arthropoda; class Insecta; order Lepidoptera; family Noctuidae; genus Autographa; species Autographa pulchrina. The sequence goes on along the minus strand of CAJQGB010000012.1, from coordinate 51,504 downwards.
TAAAAAAAAATGTCCGAAAAAAGTTAGGTTTGATATAGTTAGGTTAGGTTCTAACCTAACCTAACATTAATAAAAATGTCCGAAAAAAGTTACAAAAATGTCCGAAAAAAGTTACAAAAATGTCCGAAAAAAGTTAGGTTTGATATAGTTAGGTTAGTTTCTAACCTCACCTTACATAAAAAAAATGTCCGAAAAAAGTTACAAAAATGTCCGAAAAAAGATACAAAAATGTCCGAAAAAAGATACAAAAATGTCCGAAAAAAGTTACAGAAATGTCCGAAAAAAGTTACAATAATGTCCGAAAAAAGTAACAAAAAAATTTCCGAAAAAAGTAACAAAAATGTCCGAAAAAAGTTAGGTTTGATATAGTTAGGTTAGGTTCTAACCTAACCTTACATAAAAAAAAGTGTCCAAAAAAAGTTACAAAAAAAATGTCCGAAAAAAGTTTCAAAAATGTCCGAAAAAAGATACAAAAATGTCCGAAAAAAGTTACAAAAATGTCCGAAAAAAGATACAAAAATGTCCGAAAAAAGATACAAAAATGTCCGAAAAAAGTTAGGTTTGATATAGTTAGGTTAGTTTCTAACCTCACCTTACATAAAAAAAATGTCCGAAAAAAGTTACAAAAATGTCCGAAAAAAGGATACAAAAATGTCCGAAAAAAGTTACAAAAGCGTCCGAAAAAAGTTACAATAATGTCCGAAAAAAGTTACAATAATATCCGAAAAAAGTAACAAAAAAAATGTCCGAAAAAAGTTACAAAAATGTCCGAAAAAAGTTACAATAATGTCCGAAAAAAGTTAGGTTTGATGTAATTAGGTTAGGTTCTAACCTAACCTTACATAAAAAAAAGTTACAAAAAAAGTTACAAAAAAAATGTCCGAAAAAAGTTTCAAAAATGTCCGAAAAAAGATACAAAAATGTTCGAAAAAAGTTACAATAATGTCCGAAAAAAGATACAAAAATGTCTGAAAAAAGATACAAAAATGTCCGAAAAAAGTTAGGTTTGATATAGTTAGGTTAGTTTCTAACCTCACCTTACATAAAAAAAATGTCCGAAAAAAGATACAAAAATGTCCGAAAAAAGATACAAAAATGTCCGAAAAAAGTTACAAAAATGTCCGAAAAAAGTTACAATAATGTCCGAAAAAAGTAACAATAATGTCCGAAAAAAGTTAGGTTTGATATAGTTAGGTTAGGTTCTAACCTAACCTTACATAAAAAAAAATGTCCGAAAAATGTCCAAAAAATGTCCGAAAAAAGTAACAAAAATGTCCGAAAAAAGAAACAAAAAAATGTCCGAAAAAAGTAACAAAAATGTCCGAAAAAAGTTAGGTTTGATATAGTTAGGTTAGGTTCTAACCTAGCCTTACATAAAAAAAAATGTCCGAAAAAAGTTAAAAAAATGTCCGAAAAAAGTAACAATAATATCCGAAAAAAGTAACAAAAAAAATGTCCGAAAAAAGTTACAAAAATGTCCGAAAAAAGTAACAAAAATGTCCGAAAAAAGTTACAATAATGTCCGAAAAAAGTTAGGTTTGATATAGTTAGGTTAGTTTCTAACCTCACCTTACATAAAAAAAATGTCCGAAAAAAAGATACAAAAATGTCCGAAAAAAGATACAAAAATGTCCGAAAAAAGTTACAAAAATGTCCAAAAAAAGTTACAATAATGTCCGAAAAAAGTAACAATAATGTCCGAAAAAAGTTAGGTTTGATATAGTTAGGTTAGGTTCTAACCTAACCTTACATAAAAAAAAATGTCCGAAAAAAGTCCAAAAAATGTCCGAAAAAAGTAACAAAAATGTCCGAAAAAAGTAACAAAAAAATGTCCGAAAAAAGTAACAAAAATGTCCGAAAAAAGTTAGGTTTGATATAGTTAGGTTAGGTTCTAACCTAGCCTTACATAAAAAAAAATGTCCGAAAAAAGTTAAAAAAATGTCCGAAAAAAGTAACAAAAATGTCCGAAAAAAGTTAGGTTTGATATAGTTAATAGGTTCTAACCTAACCTTACATAAAAAAAAATGTCCGAAAAAAGTTAGGTTTGATATAGTTAGGTTAGGTTCTAACCTAACCTAACATTAATAAAAATGTCCGAAAAAAGTTACAAAAATGTCCGAAAAAAGTTACAAAAATGTCCGAAAAAAGTTAGGTTTGATATAGTTAGGTTAGTTTCTAACCTCACCTTACATAAAAAAAATGTCCGAAAAAAGTTACAAAAATGTCCGAAAAAAGATACAAAAATGTCCGAAAAAAGATACAAAAATGTCCGAAAAAAGTTACAAAAATGTCCGAAAAAAGTTACAATAATGTCCGAAAAAAGTAACAAAAAAATTTCCGAAAAAAGTAACAAAAATGTCCGAAAAAAGTTAGGTTTGATATAGTTAGGTTAGGTTCTAACCTAACCTTACATAAAAAAAAGTGTCCAAAAAAAGTTACAAAAAAAATGTCCGAAAAAAGTTTCAAAAATGTCCGAAAAAAGATACAAAAATGTCCGAAAAAAGTTACAATAATGTCCGAAAAAAGATACAAAAATGTCCGAAAAAAGATACAAAAATGTCCGAAAAAAGTTAGGTTTGATGTAATTAGGTTAGGTTCTAACCTAACCTTACATAAAAAAAAGTTACAAAAAAAGTTACAAAAAAAATGTCCGAAAAAAGTTTCAAAAATGTCCGAAAAAAGATACAAAAATGTTCGAAAAAAGTTACAATAATGTCCGAAAAAAGATACAAAAATGTCTGAAAAAAGATACAAAAATGTCCGAAAAAAGTTAGGTTTGATATAGTTAGGTTAGTTTCTAACCTCACCTAACATAAAAAAAAATGTCCGAAAAAAGATACAAAAATGTCCGAAAAAAGTAAGGTTTGATATAGTTAGGTTAGGTTCTAACCTAACCTAACATAAAAAAAAATGTCCGAAAAAAGATACAAAAATGTCCGAAAAAAGTAACAAAAATGTCCGAAAAAAGTTAGGTTTGATAAAGTTAGGTTAGGTTCTAACCTAACCTTACATAAAAAAAAATGTCCGAAAAAAGTCCAAAAAATGTCCGAAAAAAGTAACAAAAATGTCCGAAAAAAGTTAGATTTGATATAGTTAGGTTAGGTTCTAACCTAACCTAACATTAAAAAAAATGTCCGGAAAAAGTTAGGTTTGATATAGTTAGGTTAGTTTCTAACCTCACCTAACATTAATAAAAATGTCCGAAAAATGTTACAAAAATGTCCGAAAAAAGTTACAAAAATGTCCGAAAAAAGTTAGGTTTGATATTGTAAGGTTAGTTTCTAACCTCACCTTACATAAAAAAAATGTCCGAAAAAAGTTACAAAAATGTCCGAAAAAAGATACAAAAATGTCCGAAAAAAGATACAAAAATGTCCGAAAAAAGTTACAAAAATGTCCGAAAAAAGTTACAATAATGTCCGAAAAAAGTAACAAAAAAATTTCCGAAAAAAGTAACAAAAATGTCCGAAAAAAGTTAGGTTTGATATAGTTAGGTTAGGTTCTAACCTAACCTTACATAAAAAAAAGTGTCCAAAAAAAGTTACAAAAAAAAGGTCCGAAAAAAGATTCAAAAATGTCCGAAAAAAGATACAAAAATGTCCGAAAAAAGTTACAATAATGTCCGAAAAAAGATACAAAAATGACCGAAAAAAGTAACAAAAATGTCCGAAAAAAGTTAGGTTTGATATAGTTAGGTTAGTTTCTAACCTCACCTTACATAAAAAAAATGTCCGAAAAAAGTTACAAAAATTAAAGTTATGGTCCAAAAACTAGTTTTTCATTACAACATTTTTTCGAGCTATCCGCACGTGAGTGGTGTCGTTAGAAGCGCCTCGGCGAGGGCTACGTAAATATGTAATAAACTAAGGTAGGTGTAATATAAAAATTAAAGTTATGGTCCAAAAACTAGTTTTTCATTTCAACATTTTTTCGAGCTATCCGCACGTGAGTGGTGTCGTTAGAAGCGCCTCGGCGAGGGCTACGTAAATATGTAATAAACTAAGGTAGGTGTAATATAAAAATTAAAGTTATGGTCCAAAAACTAGTTTTTCATTTCAACATTTTTTCGAGCTATCCGCACGTGAGTGGTGTCGTTAGAAGCGCCTCGGCGAGGGCTACGTAAATATGTAATAAACTAAGGTAGGTGTAATATAAAAATTAAAGTTATGGTCCAAAAACTAGTTTTTCATTTCAAAATTTTTTCGAGCTATCCGCACGGGAGTGGATTCGTTAGAAGCGCCTCGGCGAGGGCTACGTAAATATGTAATAAACTAAGGTAGGTGTAATATAAAAATTAAAGTTATGGTCCAAAAACTAGTTTTTCATTTCAAAATTTTTTCGAGCTATCCGCACGTGAATGGTGTCGTTAGAAGCGCCTCGGCGAGGGCTACGTAAATATGTAATAAACTAAGGTAGGTGTAATATAAAAATTAAAGTTATGGTCCAAAAACTAGTTTTTCATTTCAACATTTTTTCGAGCTATCCGCACGTGAGTGGTGTCGTTAGAAGCGCCTCGGCGAGGGCTACGTAAATATGTAATAAACTAAGGTAGGTGTAATATAAAAATTAAAGTTATGGTCCAAAAACTAGTTTTTCATTTCAACATTTTTTCGAGCTATCCGCACGTGAGTGGTGTCGTTAGAAGCGCCTCGGCGAGGGCTAGCTAAATATGTAATAAACTAAGGTAGGTGTAATATAAAAATTAAAGTTATGGTCCAAAAACTAGTTTTTCATTACAACATTTTTTCGAGCTATCCGCACGTGAGTGGTGTCGTTAGAAGCGCCTCGACGAGGACTAGCTAAATATGTAATAAACTAAGGTAGGTGTAATATAAAAATTAAAGTTATGGTCCAAAAACTAGTTTTTCATTTCAACATTTTTTCGAGCTATCCGCACGTGAGTGGTGTCGTTAGAAGCGCCTCGGCGAGGGCTAGCTAAAAATGTAATAAACTAAGGTAGGTGTAATATAAAAATTAAAGTTATGGTCCAAAAACTAGTTTTTCATTTCAACATTTTTTCGAGCTATCCGCACGTGAGTGGTGTCGTTAGAAGCGCCTCGGTGAGGGCTAGCTAAATATGTAATAAACTTAGGTAGGTGTAATATAAAAATTAAAGTTATGGTCCAAAAACTAGTTTTTCATTTCAACATTTTTTCGAGCTATCCGCACGTGAGTGGTGTCGTTAGAAGCGCCTCGGCGAGGGCTACGTAAATATGTAATAAACTAAGGTAGGTGTAATATAAAAATTAAAGTTATGGTCCAAAAACTAGTTTTTCATTTCAACATTTTTTCGAGCTATCCGCACGTGAGTGGTGTCGTTAGAAGCGCCTCGGCGAGGGCTACGTAAATATGTAATAAACTAAGGTAGGTGTAATATAAAAATTAAAGTTATGGTCCAAAAACTAGTTTTTCATTTCAACATTTTTTCGAGCTATCCGCACGTGAGTAGTGTCGTTAGAAGCGCCTCGGCGAGGGCTAAGTAAATATGTAATAAACTAAGGTAGGTGTAATATAAAAATTAAAGTTATGGTCCAAAAACTAGTTTTTCATTTCAACATTTTTTCGAGCTATCCGCACGTGAGTGGTGTCGTTAGAAGCGCCTCGGCGAGGGCTACGTAAATATGTAATAAACTAAGGTAGGTGTAATATAAAAATTAAAGTTATGGTCCAAAAACTAGTTTTTCATTTCAACATTTTTTCGAGCTATCCGCACGTTAGTGGTGTCGTTAGAAGCGCCTCGGCGAGGGCTACGTAAATATGTAATAAACTAAGGTAGGTGTAATATAAAAATTAAAGTTATGGTCCAAAAACTAGTTTTTCATTTCAACATTTTTTCGAGCTATCCGCACGTGAGTGGTGTCGTTAGAAGCGCCTCGGCGAGGGCTACGTAAATATGTAATAAACTAAGGTAGGTGTAATATAAAAATTAAAGTTATGGTCCAAAAACTAGTTTTTCATTTCAACATTTTTTCGAGCTATCCGCACGTGAGTGGTGTCGTTAGAAGCGCCTCGGCGAGGGCTACGTAAATATGTAATAAACTAAGGTAGGTGTAATATAAAAATTAAAGTTATGGTCCAAAAACTAGTTTTTCATTTCAACATTTTTTCGAGCTATCCGCACGTGAGTGGTGTCGTTAGAAGCGCCTCGGCGAGGGCTACGTAAATATGTAATAAACTAAGGTAGGTGTAATATAAAAATTAAAGTTATGGTCCAAAAACTAGTTTTTCATTTCAACATTTTTTCGAGCTATCCGCACGTGAGTGGTGTCGTTAGAAGCGCCTCGGCGAGGGCTACGTAAATATGTAATAAACTAAGGTAGGTGTAATATAAAAATTTAAGTTATGGTCCAAAAACTAGTTTTTCATTTCAACATTTTTTCGAGCTATCCGCACGTGAGTGGTGTCGTTAGAAGCGCCTCGGCGAGGGCTACGTAAATATGTAATAAACTAAGGTAGGTGTAATATAAAAATTAAAGTTATGGTCCAAAAACTAGTTTTTCATTTCAACATTTTTTCAAGCTATCCGCACGTGAGTGGTGTCGTTAGAAGCGCCTCGGCGAGGGCTACGTAAATATGTAATAAACTAAGGTAGGTGTAATATAAAAATTAAAGTTATGGTCCAAAAACTAGTTTTTCATTTCAACATTTTTTCGAGCTATCCGCACGTGAGTGGTGTCGTTAGAAGCGCCTCGGCGAGGGCTACGTAAATATGTAATAAACTAAGGTAGGTGTAATATAAAAATTAAAGTTATGGTCCAAAAACTAGTTTTTCATTTCAACATTTTTTCGAGCTATCCGCACGTGAGTGGTGTCGTTAGAAGCGCCTCGGCGAGGGCTACGTAAATATGTAATAAACTAAGGTAGGTGTAATATAAAAATTAAAGTTATGGTCCAAAAACTAGTTTTTCATTTCAACATTTTTTCGAGCTATCCGCACGTGAGTGGTGTCGTTAGAAGCGCCTCGGCGAGGGCTACGTAAATATGTAATAAACTAAGGTAGGTGTAATATAAAAATTAAAGTTATGGTCCAAAAACTAGTTTTTCATTTCAACATTTTTTCGAGCTATCCGCACGTGAGTGGTGTCGTTAGAAGCGCCTCGGCGAGGGCTACGTAAATATGTAATAAACTAAGGTAGGTGTAATATAAAAATTAAAGTTATGGTCCAAAAACTAGTTTTTCATTTCAACATTTTTTCGAGCTATCCGCACGTGAGTGGTGTCGTTAGAAGCGCCTCGGCGAGGGCTACGTAAATATGTAATAAACTAAGGTAGGTGTAATATAAAAATTAAAGTTATGGTCCAAAAACTAGTTTTTCATTTCAACATTTTTTCGAGCTATCCGCACGTGAGTGGTGTCGTTAGAAGCGCCTCGGCGAGGGCTACGTAAATATGTAATAAACTAAGGTAGGTGTAATATAAAAATTAAAGTTATGGTCCAAAAACTAGTTTTTCATTTCAACATTTTTTCGAGCTATCCGCACGTGAGTGGTGTCGTTAGAAGCGCCTCGGCGAGGGCTACGTAAATATGTAATAAACTAAGGTAGGTGTAATATAAAAATTAAAGTTATGGTCCAAAAACTAGTTTTTCATTTCAACATTTTTTCGAGCTATCCGCACGTGAGTGGTGTCGTTAGAAGCGCCTCGGCGAGGGCTACGTAAATATGTAATAAACTAAGGTAGGTGTAATATAAAAATTAAAGTTATGGTCCAAAAACTAGTTTTTCATTTCAACATTTTTTCGAGCTATCCGCACGTGAGTGGTGTCGTTAGAAGCGCCTCGGCGAGGGCTACGTAAATATGTAATAAACTAAGGTAGGTGTAATATAAAAATTAAAGTTATGGTCCAAAAACTAGTTTTTCATTTCAACATTTTTTCGAGCTATCCGCACGTGAGTGGTGTCGTTAGAAGCGCCTCGGCGAGGGCTACGTAAATATGTAATAAACTAAGGTAGGTGTAATATAAAAATTAAAGTTATGGTCCAAAAACTAGTTTTTCATTTCAACATTTTTTCGAGCTATCCGCACGTGAGTGGTGTCGTTAGAAGCGCCTCGGCGAGGGCTACGTAAATATGTAATAAACTAAGGTAGGTGTAATATAAAAATTAAAGTTATGGTCCAAAAACTAGTTTTTCATTTCAACATTTTTTCGAGCTATCCGCACGTGAGTGGTGTCGTTAGAAGCGCCTCGGCGAGGGCTACGTAAATATGTAATAAACTAAGGTAGGTGTAATATAAAAATTAAAGTTATGGTCCAAAAACTAGTTTTTCATTTCAACATTTTTTCGAGCTATCCGCACGTGAGTGGTGTCGTTAGAAGCGCCTCGGCGAGGGCTACGTAAATATGTAATAAACTAAGGTAGGTGTAATATAAAAATTAAAGTTATGGTCCAAAAACTAGTTTTTCATTTCAACATTTTTTCGAGCTATCCGCACGTGAGTGGTGTCGTTAGAAGCGCCTCGGCGAGGGCTACGTAAATATGTAATAAACTAAGGTAGGTGTAATATAAAAATTAAAGTTATGGTCCAAAAACTAGTTTTTCATTTCAACATTTTTTCGAGCTATCCGCACGTGAGTGGTGTCGTTAGAAGCGCCTCGGCGAGGGCTACGTAAATATGTAATAAACTAAGGTAGGTGTAATATAAAAATTAAAGTTATGGTCCAAAAACTAGTTTTTCATTTCAACATTTTTTCGAGCTATCCGCACGTGAGTGGTGTCGTTAGAAGCGCCTCGGCGAGGGCTACGTAAATATGTAATAAACTAAGGTAGGTGTAATATAAAAATTAAAGTTATGGTCCAAAAACTAGTTTTTCATTTCAACATTTTTTCGAGCTATCCGCACGTGAGTGGTGTCGTTAGAAGCGCCTCGGCGAGGGCTACGTAAATATGTAATAAACTAAGGTAGGTGTAATATAAAAATTAAAGTTATGGTCCAAAAACTAGTTTTTCATTTCAACATTTTTTCGAGCTATCCGCACGTGAGTGGTGTCGTTAGAAGCGCCTCGGCGAGGGCTACGTAAATATGTAATAAACTAAGGTAGGTGTAATATAAAAATTAAAGTTATGGTCCAAAAACTAGTTTTTCATTTCAACATTTTTTCGAGCTATCCGCACGTGAGTGGTGTCGTTAGAAGCGCCTCGGCGAGGGCTACGTAAATATGTAATAAACTAAGGTAGGTGTAATATAAAAATTAAAGTTATGGTCCAAAAACTAGTTTTTCATTTCAACATTTTTTCGAGCTATCCGCACGTGAGTGGTGTCGTTAGAAGCGCCTCGGCGAGGGCTACGTAAATATGTAATAAACTAAGGTAGGTGTAATATAAAAATTAAAGTTATGGTCCAAAAACTAGTTTTTCATTTCAACATTTTTTCGAGCTATCCGCACGTGAGTGGTGTCGTTAGAAGCGCCTCGGCGAGGGCTACGTAAATATGTAATAAACTAAGGTAGGTGTAATATAAAAATTAAAGTTATGGTCCAAAAACTAGTTTTTCATTTCAACATTTTTTCGAGCTATCCGCACGTGAGTGGTGTCGTTAGAAGCGCCTCGGCGAGGGCTACGTAAATATGTAATAAACTAAGGTAGGTGTAATATAAAAATTAAAGTTATGGTCCAAAAACTAGTTTTTCATTTCAACATTTTTTCGAGCTATCCGCACGTGAGTGGTGTCGTTAGAAGCGCCTCGGCGAGGGCTACGTAAATATGTAATAAACTAAGGTAGGTGTAATATAAAAATTAAAGTTATGGTCCAAAAACTAGTTTTTCATTTCAACATTTTTTCGAGCTATCCGCACGTGAGTGGTGTCGTTAGAAGCGCCTCGGCGAGGGCTACGTAAATATGTAATAAACTAAGGTAGGTGTAATATAAAAATTAAAGTTATGGTCCAAAAACTAGTTTTTCATTTCAACATTTTTTCGAGCTATCCGCACGTGAGTGGTGTCGTTAGAAGCGCCTCGGCGAGGGCTACGTAAATATGTAATAAACTAAGGTAGGTGTAATATAAAAATTAAAGTTATGGTCCAAAAACTAGTTTTTCATTTCAACATTTTTTCGAGCTATCCGCACGTGAGTGGTGTCGTTAGAAGCGCCTCGGCGAGGGCTACGTAAATCTATACTAATATTATAAAGCTGAAGAGTTTGTTTGTTTGTTTGGTTGAACGCGCTAATCTCAGAAACTACTGGTTTGATTTGAAAAAATCTTTTTGTGTTGGATAGTCCATTTATCGAGGAAGGCTTTAGGGTATATAACATCACGCTGCAACTAATAGGAGCAAAACAGCAGTGAAAAATGTTGCAAAAACTGGGAAAACGATTCATTTTTGAAGGCTTCCGATGCGTGCGCTACGTTAACGGTTAGAGTTACCTAAAAAATATGTAAGAATGAATTGTTCCTCATAAAATGATCTAAAAAAATGTCCGCGACGGTATATGTCTATCTTTTAAGATTGACTCACTATAAACTTTTTTAAGGTAATCAATTTTGGTCGAAATTAATGCATTATTACCAATTATTGGCTAGAGTTTTATCAACATAATATTAACTAAAATTATAATCTACGCAGAAATACTTTTTTTTTGTTTTAAGACTTCTTCATCGCGATCATAATAACAGAAATTAAGGCGGACGAAGTCGCGGGCAACAGCTAGTATGTAATAAACTAAGGTAGGTGTAATATAAAAATTAAAGTTATGGTCCAAAAACTAGTTTTTCATTTCAACATTTTTTCGAGCTATCCGCACGTGAGTGGTGTCGTTAGAAGCGCCTCGGCGAGGGCTACGTAAATATGTAATAAACTAAGGTAGGTGTAATATAAAAATTAAAGTTATGGTCCAAAAACTAGTTTTTCATTTCAACATTTTTTCGAGCTATCCGCACGTGAGTGGTGTCGTTAGAAGCGCCTCGGCGAGGGCTACGTAAATATGTAATAAACTAAGGTAGGTGTAATATAAAAATTAAAGTTATGGTCCAAAAACTAGTTTTTCATTTCAACATTTTTTCGAGCTATCCGCACGTGAGTGGTGTCGTTAGAAGCGCCTCGGCGAGGGCTACGTAAATATGTAATAAACTAAGGTAGGTGTAATATAAAAATTAAAGTTATGGTCCAAAAACTAGTTTTTCATTTCAACATTTTTTCGAGCTATCCGCACGTGAGTGGTGTCGTTAGAAGCGCCTCGGCGAGGGCTACGTAAATATGTAATAAACTAAGGTAGGTGTAATATAAAAATTAAAGTTATGGTCCAAAAACTAGTTTTTCATTTCAACATTTTTTCGAGCTATCCGCACGTGAGTGGTGTCGTTAGAAGCGCCTCGGCGAGGGCTACGTAAATATGTAATAAACTAAGGTAGGTGTAATATAAAAATTAAAGTTATGGTCCAAAAACTAGTTTTTCATTTCAACATTTTTTCGAGCTATCCGCACGTGAGTGGTGTCGTTAGAAGCGCCTCGGCGAGGGCTACGTAAATATGTAATAAACTAAGGTAGGTGTAATATAAAAATTAAAGTTATGGTCCAAAAACTAGTTTTTCATTTCAACATTTTTTCGAGCTATCCGCACGTGAGTGGTGTCGTTAGAAGCGCCTCGGCGAGGGCTACGTAAATATGTAATAAACTAAGGTAGGTGTAATATAAAAATTAAAGTTATGGTCCAAAAACTAGTTTTTCATTTCAACATTTTTTCGAGCTATCCGCACGTGAGTGGTGTCGTTAGAAGCGCCTCGGCGAGGGCTACGTAAATATGTAATAAACTAAGGTAGGTGTAATATAAAAATTAAAGTTATGGTCCAAAAACTAGTTTTTCATTTCAACATTTTTTCGAGCTATCCGCACGTGAGTGGTGTCGTTAGAAGCGCCTCGGCGAGGGCTACGTAAATATGTAATAAACTAAGGTAGGTGTAATATAAAAATTAAAGTTATGGTCCAAAAACTAGTTTTTCATTTCAACATTTTTTCGAGCTATCCGCACGTGAGTGGTGTCGTTAGAAGCGCCTCGGCGAGGGCTACGTAAATATGTAATAAACTAAGGTAGGTGTAATATAAAAATTAAAGTTATGGTCCAAAAACTAGTTTTTCATTTCAACATTTTTTCGAGCTATCCGCACGTGAGTGGTGTCGTTAGAAGCGCCTCGGCGAGGGCTACGTAAATATGTAATAAACTAAGGTAGGTGTAATATAAAAATTAAAGTTATGGTCCAAAAACTAGTTTTTCATTTCAACATTTTTTCGAGCTATCCGCACGTGAGTGGTGTCGTTAGAAGCGCCTCGGCGAGGGCTACGTAAATATGTAATAAACTAAGGTAGGTGTAATATAAAAATTAAAGTGATGGTCCAAAAACTAGTTTTTCATTTCAACATTTTTTCGAGCTATCCGCACGTGAGTGGTGTCGTTAGAAGCGCCTCGGCGAGGGCTACGTAAATATGTAATAAACTAAGGTAGGTGTAATATAAAAATTAAAGTTATGGTCCAAAAACTAGTTTTTCATTTCAACATTTTTTCGAGCTATCCGCACGTGAGTGGTGTCGTTAGAAGCGCCTCGGCGAGGGCTACGTAAATATGTAATAAACTAAGGTAGGTGTAATATAAAAATTAAAGTTATGGTCCAAAAACTAGTTTTTCATTTCAACATTTTTTCGAGCTATCCGCACGTGAGTGGTGTCGTTAGAAGCGCCTCGGCGAGGGCTACGTAAATATGTAATAAACTAAGGTAGGTGTAATATAAAAATTAAAGTTATGGTCCAAAAACTAGTTTTTCATTTCAACATTTTTTCGAGCTATCCGCACGTGAGTGGTGTCGTTAGAAGCGCCTCAGCGAGGGCTACGTAAATATGTAATAAACTAAGGTAGGTGTAATATAAAAATTAAAGTTATGGTCCAAAAACTAGTTTTTCATTTCAACATTTTTTCGAGCTATCCGCACGTGAGTGGTGTCGTTAGAAGCGCCTCGGCGAGGGCTACGTAAATATGTAATAAACTAAGGTAGGTGTAATATAAAAATTAAAGTTATGGTCCAAAAACTAGTTTTTCATTTCAACATTTTTTCGAGCTATCCGCACGTGAGTGGTGTCGTTAGAAGCGCCTCGGCGAGGGCTACGTAAATATGTAATAAACTAAGGTAGGTGTAATATAAAAATTAAAGTTATGGTCCAAAAACTAGTTTTTCATTTCAACATTTTTTCGAGCTATCCGCACGTGAGTGGTGTCGTTAGAAGCGCCTCGGCGAGGGCTACGTAAATATGTAATAAACTAAGGTAGGTGTAATATAAAAATTAAAGTTATGGTCCAAAAACTAGTTTTTCATTTCAACATTTTTTCGAGCTATCCGCACGTGAGTGGTGTCGTTAGAAGCGCCTCGGCGAGGGCTACGTAAATATGTAATAAACTAAGGTAGGTGTAATATAAAAATTAAAGTTATGGTCCAAAAACTAGTTTTTCATTTCAACATTTTTTCGAGCTATCCGCACGTGAGTGGTGTCGTTAGAAGCGCCTCGGCGAGGGCTACGTAAATATGTAATAAACTAAGGTAGGTGTAATATAAAAATTAAAGTTATGGTCCAAAAACTAGTTTTTCATTTCAACATTTTTTCGAGCTATCCGCACGTGAGTGGTGTCGTTAGAAGCGCCTCGGCGAGGGCTACGTAAATATGTAATAAACTAAGGTAGGTGTAATATAAAAATTAAAGTTATGGTCCAAAAACTAGTTTTTCATTTCAACATTTTTTCGAGCTATCCGCACGTGAGTGGTGTCGTTAGAAGCGCCTCGGCGAGGGCTACGTAAATATGTAATAAACTAAGGTAGGTGTAATATAAAAATTAAAGTTATGGTCCAAAAACTAGTTTTTCATTTCAACATTTTTTCGAGCTATCCGCACGTGAGTGGTGTCGTTAGAAGCGCCTCGGCGAGGGCTACGTAAATATGTAATAAACTAAGGTAGGTGTAATATAAAAATTAAAGTTATGGTCCAAAAACTAGTTTTTCATTTCAACATTTTTTCGAGCTATCCGCACGTGAGTGGTGTCGTTAGAAGCGCCTCGGCGAGGGCTACGTAAATATGTAATAAACTAAGGTAGGTGTAATATAAAAATTAAAGTTATGGTCCAAAAACTAGTTTTTCATTTCAACATTTTTTCGAGCTATCCGCACGTGAGTGGTGTCGTTAGAAGCGCCTCGGCGAGGGCTACGTAAATATGTAATAAACTAAGGTAGGTGTAATATAAAAATTAAAGTTATGGTCCAAAAACTAGTTTTTCATTTCAACATTTTTTCGAGCTATCCGCACGTGAGTGGTGTCGTTAGAAGCGCCTCGGCGTGGGCTACGTAAATCCTTACTAATATTATAAATGCGAAAGTTTGTTTGGATGTTTGTTACTCTTTCACGCAAAAACTACTGAATGAATTTAAATGAAACTTTACAATAATGTAGCTTATACATCGGAATAACACATAGGCTATAATTTATAAAGATAATGTATGAATTGTCATTCACGCGGGTGAAACCGCGGGGCACAGCTAGTATGTAATAAACTAAGGTAGGTGTAATATAAAAATTAAAGTTATGGTCCAAAAACTAGTTTTTCATTTCAACATTTTTTCGAGCTATCCGCACGTGAGTGGTGTCGTTAGAAGCGCCTCGGCGAGGGCTACGTAAATATGTAATAAACTAAGGTAGGTGTAATATAAAAATTAAAGTTATGGTCCAAAAACTAGTTTTTCATTTCAACATTTTTTCGAGCTATCCGCACGTGAGTGGTGTCGTTAGAAGCGCCTCGGCGAGGGCTACGTAAATATGTAATAAACTAAGGTAGGTGTAATATAAAAATTAAAGTTATGGTCCAAAAACTAGTTTTTCATTTCAACATTTTTTCGAGCTATCCGCACGTGAGTGGTGTCGTTAGAAGCGCCTCGGCGAGGGCTACGTAAATATGTAATAAACTAAGGTAGGTGTAATATAAAAATTAAAGTTATGGTCCAAAAACTAGTTTTTCATTTCAACATTTTTTCGAGCTATCCGCACGTGAGTGGTGTCGTTAGAAGCGCCTCGGCGAGGGCTACGTAAATATGTAATAAACTAAGGTAGGTGTAATATAAAAATTAAAGTTATGGTCCAAAAACTAGTTTTTCATTTCAACATTTTTTCGAGCTATCCGCACGTGAGTGGTGTCGTTAGAAGCGCCTCGGCGAGGGCTACGTAAATATGTAATAAACTAAGGTAGGTGTAATATAAAAATTAAAGTTATGGTCCAAAAACTAGTTTTTCATTTCAAAATTTTTTCGAGCTGTCCGCACGTGAGTGGTGTCGTTAGAAGCGCCTCGGCGAGGGCTACGTAAATATGTAATAAACTAAGGTAGGTGTAATATAAAAATTAAAGTTATGGTCCAAAAACTAGTTTTTCATTTCAACATTTTTTCGAGCTATCCGCACGTGAGTGGTGTCGTTAGAAGCGCCTCGGCGAGGGCTACGTAAATATGTAATAAACTAAGGTAGGTGTAATATAAAAATTAAAGTTATGGTCCAAAAACTAGTTTTTCATTTCAACATTTTTTCGAGCTATCCGCACGTGAGTGGTGTCGTTAGAAGCGCCTCGGCGAGGGCTACGTAAATCTATACATATAATAAATCTGTAGAAAAGTCATTTTTGTACATTGAAGAAATTGAAAAAAAAAATAGCCAGCGTGTTAAAGGATAACTAACAGAACACATTTCCATCATTTTTGAAATTTTTGTCTGTTTGTCTGTTTGTCTGTTTATATGTTTGTTTGTGCGCGCATCACGTAAAATCTACTAATTCAATGCAGACAATGTTTATATACAAAAATTATACGCAACTTGAGGTAATACTTAGTTTTTGTTTCATCGAAATCGGTTCACTCTATCAAAAGATATGATTAATTTAGTGAGTTCAAGAAGTAAAATATTACAACACGCAATTCAGTATAGTACTTGCAACGACATCTATTTTCTTTCTATTACATGTAATAAAACAGTAAATTACAACTCTCTTTTGCCGGGGGTCAGATTTCATGTTACAGTATCAAACATAAACTACTTAATCGAATGGTGTAAAAAATTGAGAGGTTGTTTTCAAGAAATCGTAGATGGTTGTTAGCTATGTTGAAACATGCTATTGAATCTAGCTGATAAGGGGTGGAGCTTTAAATTTCCAAAATCATTTTCTCAACTGCACACATAAATTGGCATTATTGACAGATAAACAAGAGGGTAACCATGGCAGACTGAGGTAGCCATAGCAATCTTCAATTTGATTAGTAGGTACCTATATTTTAGTGAACTAGCTATCGAAGTAAACAGCTTGGCGGTTGAACGATTGGAAATGAGTGATATTGCTGCAAGTTCAAATCCGGTTGTTAAAGTTTGTATTTTTTTTATGCGTCTGAATTTTGAATTTTTCAAGTTTGAATTTTTTGATACTCAAGTTCAAATCTCAGTAGAGCTAACTCTTTTTGTGTTTTACTAACGTATCTTTTTTAAGTAAAAAAATATTTGTAACATTTTGTTGTATTTTTAGTCGCAATAAACGACATCTTTTGGTCGTGAATTTTTTCTCAACCGATATATAAACTTACAATTATTATTTAGTGTTTGTATTTACTAATCTCCGTAGGTAAGCTTGCTCCTCATTGCTGATCATGGAGGAACAAACGTGCATGGCATATACCGTAAAGTGATTCAGGCGTAAATGTCCTGGCCATTTGCTTGGAAATTTACGCATTCGCTTCTGATTTGAAAACTTAAGCTTCCCCATAGATCACTTTATAGTTGGTTAAAAACTTTAATCCACTTTTAAACTATTTTTCCAACATGATGTGTAATGTTTTCTATTCGTCATCTATATTATATTCCATGGACAAGATCTTTTTGTATTTGTTATTTATTTTCTTTTACCCAACAACCCAATGATCTTTTTATCACACAATCTTTAGTATTATAATTATGTTCTACCTCTTTAATATTAATTAAAAGGTAGCTTGCTTCTCATGTAGGTTTTTATGCGTACATGATGTTTTATTTATGTGTTTTCAAAAAAATTTCATAAAGTTTTTGTACCCTATTACCGGAAGGTTGGCCCAAAACCCTAAATAAAATAAACTTTCTATCGCATTCACTACATTTTAAAATATATACGTACGGTATTTACCTATTAGTATTTACCTTATGCTGGGCAGAATAAAGCGAATTGTACAGGATACAGCCTCTGACTTTGATCAGGGTAGAATGAGATTGTCCTTGAACAGCTATTACTTAATCTTTCCAAACAAATAATTTTAAACATAGTTTTGGTAATTCTGCCACTGCGCCTCTCAAACTGTACGTCAACTTTTTGTAACTACCTCCTCTTTCAGTTTCGTGGGTCTCATGTCAGTCACTGCCTAACTGATATCCACTCTCAATATTTAACTGCGTAGTTCAATTTCGAGGTTTCGCACCAAAATCTCGCGCCCTGTAGTCTCACTAGGGACTACGGTACCAACGAGAACTATAGCATAAAAAATGGACTAATTTGTTTTTATGGATTCGGTTTTTGGGTGCCCTTTGCCATTTACTGCCTAGAGGGACAACTGCTTTCACATACAAAAACATTGACCTTCAATTATTGTAACCAACTGGGTAAAGCACAAAAGAGAAAACATACTAAAAAAGAAGATAAAAGAGTCAGTTCAAAACTGCCCAAGGTAGACATATTTTGGACATTGACATCGAAAGCCACCATGAAAATGATAATTTCTTCTCACGGTTCTGATTTTGATGATAAATCTAAAATTTTTAAACAAAGTAGCATCAAAACCAATCCTTAAAAGTTTTAGAGGTAAGTTAATTATATAATTATGATGATGGTACTTTTTTTATTTTGAGAATTTATACTAACAGCAACATTTGTGACAAAATTTACTCGGCAGTAGTCAGTTCGTGTTGGTGGCCCTCTATATCACAGTCAAATATTATATATAAGCGAACAACGTCGCGGGTACAGCTAGTATGTAATAAACTAAGGTAGGTGTAATATAAAAATTAAAGTTATGGTCCAAAAACTAGTTTTTCATTTCAACATTTTTTCGAGCTATCCGCACGTGAGTGGTGTCGTTAGAAGCGCCTCGGCGAGGGCTACGTAAATATGTAATAAACTAAGGTAGGTGTAATATAAAAATTAAAGTTATGGTCCAAAAACTAGTTTTTCATTTCAACATTTTTTCGAGCTATCCGCACGTGAGTGGTGTCGTTAGAAGCGCCTTGGCGAGGGCTACGTAAATATGTAATAAACTAAGGTAGGTGTAATATAAAAATTAAAGTTATGGTCCAAAAACTAGTTTTTCATTTCAACATTTTTTCGAGCTATCCGCACGTGAGTGGTGTCGTTAGAAGCGCCTCGGCGAGGGCTACGTAAATATGTAATAAACTAAGGTAGGTGTAATATAAAAATTAAAGTTATGGTCCAAAAACTAGTTTTTCATTTCAACATTTTTTCGAGCTATCCGCACGTGAGTGGTGTCGTTAGAAGCGCCTCGGCGAGGGCTACGTAAATATGTAATAAACTAAGGTAGGTGTAATATAAAAATTAAAGTTATGGTCCAAAAACTAGTTTTTCATTTCAACATTTTTTCGAGCTATCCGCACGTGAGTGGTGTCGTTAGAAGCGCCTCGGCGAGGGCTACGTAAATATGTAATAAACTAAGGTAGGTGTAATATAAAAATTAAAGTTATGGTCCAAAAACTAGTTTTTCATTTCAACATTTTTTCGAGCTATCCGCACGTGAGTGGTGTCGTTAGAAGCGCCTCGGCGAGGGCTACGTAAATATGTTATAAACTAAGGTAGGTGTAATATAAAAATTAAAGTTATGGTCCAAAAACTAGTTTTTCATTTCAACATTTTTTCGAGCTATCCGCACGTGAGTGGTGTCGTTAGAAGCGCCTCGGCGAGGGCTACGTAAATATGTAATAAACTAAGGTAGGTGTAATATAAAAATTAAAGTTATGGTCCAAAAACTAGTTTTTCATTTCAACATTTTTTCGAGCTATCCGCACGTGAGTGGTGTCGTTAGAAGCGCCTCGGCGAGGGCTACGTAAATATGTAATAAACTAAGGTAGGTGTAATATAAAAATTAAAGTTATGGTCCAAAAACTAGTTTTTCATTTCAACATTTTTTCGAGCTATCCGCACGTGAGTGGTGTCGTTAGAAGCGCCTTGGCGAGGGCTACGTAAATATGTAATAAACTAAGGTAGGTGTAATATAAAAATTAAAGTTATGGTCCAAAAACTAGTTTTTCATTTCAACATTTTTTCGAGCTATCCGCACGTGAGTGGTGTCGTTAGAAGCGCCTCGGCGAGGGCTACGTAAATATGTAATAAACTAAGGTAGGTGTAATATAAAAATTAAAGTTATGGTCCAAAAACTAGTTTTTCATTTCAACATTTTTTCGAGCTATCCGCACGTGAGTGGTGTCGTTAGAAGCGCCTCGGCGAGGGCTACGTAAATATGTAATAAACTAAGGTAGGTGTAATATAAAAATTAAAGTTATGGTCCAAAAACTAGTTTTTCATTTCAACATTTTTTCGAGCTATCCGCACGTGAGTGGTGTCGTTAGAAGCGCCTCGGCGAGGGCTACGTAAATATGTAATAAACTAAGGTAGGTGTAATATAAAAATTAAAGTTATGGTCCAAAAACTAGTTTTTCATTTCAACATTTTTTCGAGCTATCCGCACGTGAGTGATGTCGTTAGAAGCGCCTCGGCGAGGGCTACGTAAATATGTAATAAACTAAGGTAGGTGTAATATAAAAATTAAAGTTATGGTCCAAAAACTAGTTTTTCATTTCAACATTTTTTCGAGCTATCCGCACGTGAGTGGTGTCGTTAGAAGCGCCTCGGCAAGGGCTACGTAAATATGTAATAAACTAAGGTAGGTGTAATATAAAAATTAAAGTTATGGTCCAAAAACTAGTTTTTCATTTCAACATTTTTTCGAGCTATCCGCACGTGAGTGGTGTCGTTAGAAGCGCCTCGGCGAGGGCTACGTAAATATGTAATAAACTAAGGTAGGTGTAATATAAAAATTAAAGTTATGGTCCAAAAACTAGTTTTTCATTTCAACATTTTTTCGAGCTATCCGCACGTGAGTGGTGTCGTTAGAAGCGCCTCGGCGAGGGCTACGTAAATATGTAATAAACTAAGGTAGGTGTAATATAAAAATTAAAGTTATGGTCCAAAAACTAGTTTTTCATTTCAACATTTTTTCGAGCTATCCGCACGTGAGTGGTGTCGTTAGAAGCGCCTCGGCGAGGGCTACGTAAATATGTAATAAACTAAGGTAGGTGTAATATAAAAATTAAAGTTATGGTCCAAAAACTAGTTTTTCATTTCAACATTTTTTCGAGCTATCCGCACGTGAGTGGTGTCGTTAGAAGCGCCTCGGCGAGGGCTACGTAAATATGTAATAAACTAAGGTAGGTGTAATATAAAAATTAAAGTTATGGTCCAAAAACTAGTTTTTCATTTCAACATTTTTTCGAGCTATCCGCACGTGAGTGGTGTCGTTAGAAGCGCCTCGGCGAGGGCTACGTAAATATGTAATAAACTAAGGTAGGTGTAATATAAAAATTAAAGTTATGGTCCAAAAACTAGTTTTTCATTTCAACATTTTTTCGAGCTATCCGCACGTGAGTGGTGTCGTTAGAAGCGCCTCGGCGAGGGCTACGTAAATATGTAATAAACTAAGGTAGGTGTAATATAAAAATTAAAGTTATGGTCCAAAAACTAGTTTTTCATTTCAACATTTTTTCGAGCTATCCGCACGTGAGTGGTGTCGTTAGAAGCGCCTCGGCGAGGGCTACGTAAATATGTTATAAACTAAGGTAGGTGTAATATAAAAATTAAAGTTATGGTCCAAAAACTAGTTTTTCATTTCAACATTTTTTCGAGCTATCCGCACGTGAGTGGTGTCGTTAGAAGCGCCTCGGCGAGGGCTACGTAAATATGTAATAAACTAAGGTAGGTGTAATATAAAAATTAAAGTTATGGTCCAAAAACTAGTTTTTCATTTCAAAATTTTTTCGAGCTGTCCGCACGTGAGTGGTGTCGTTAGAAGCGCCTCGGCGAGGGCTACGTAAATATGTAATAAACTAAGGTAGGTGTAATATAAAAATTAAAGTTATGGTCCAAAAACTAGTTTTTCATTTCAACATTTTTTCGAGCTATCCGCACGTGAGTGGTGTCGTTAGAAGCGCCTCGGCGAGGGCTACGTAAATATGTAATAAACTAAGGTAGGTGTAATATAAAAATTAAAGTTATGGTCCAAAAACTAGTTTTTCATTTCAACATTTTTTCGAGCTATCCGCACGTGAGTGGTGTCGTTAGAAGCGCCTCGGCGAGGGCTACGTAAATATGTAATAAACTAAGGTAGGTGTAATATAAAAATTAAAGTTATGGTCCAAAAACTAGTTTTTCATTTCAACATTTTTTCGAGCTATCCGCACGTGAGTGGTGTCGTTAGAAGCGCCTCGGCGAGGGCTAGCTAAATATGTAATAAACTAAGGTAGGTGTAATATAAAAATTAAAGTTATGGTCCAAAAACTAGTTTTTCATTTCAACATTTTTTCGAGCTATCCGCACGTGAGTGGTGTCGTTAGAAGCGCCTCGGCGAGGGCTACGTAAATATGTAATAAACTAAGGTAGGTGTAATATAAAAATTAAAGTTATGGTCCAAAAACTAGTTTTTCATTTCAACATTTTTTCGAGCTATCCGCACGTGAGTGGTGTCGTTAGAAGCGCCTCGGCGAGGGCTACGTAAATATGTAATAAACTAAGGTAGGTGTAATATAAAAATTAAAGTTATGGTCCAAAAACTAGTTTTTCATTTCAACATTTTTTCGAGCTATCCGCACGTGAGTGGTGTCGTTAGAAGCGCCTCGGCGTGGGCTACGTAAATCCTTACTAATATTATAAATGCGAAAGTTTGTTTGGATGTTTGTTACTCTTTCACGCAAAAACTACTGAATGAATTTAAATGAAACTTTACAATAATGTAGCTTATACATCGGAATAACACATAGGCTATAATTTATAAAGATAATGTATGAATTGTCATTCACGCGGGTGAAACCGCGGGGCACAGCTAGTATGTAATAAACTAAGGTAGGTGTAATATAAAAATTAAAGTTATGGTCCAAAAACTAGTTTTTCATTTCAACATTTTTTCGAGCTATCCGCACGTGAGTGGTGTCGTTAGAAGCGCCTCGGCGAGGGCTACGTAAATATGTAATAAACTAAGGTAGGTGTAATATAAAAATTAAAGTTATGGTCCAAAAACTAGTTTTTCATTTCAACATTTTTTCGAGCTATCCGCACGTGAGTGGTGTCGTTAGAAGCGCCTCGGCGAGGGCTACGTAAATATGTAATAAACTAAGGTAGGTGTAATATAAAAATTAAAGTTATGGTCCAAAAACTAGTTTTTCATTTCAACATTTTTTCGAGCTATCCGCACGTGAGTGGTGTCGTTAGAAGCGCCTCGGCGAGGGCTACGTAAATATGTAATAAACTAAGGTAGGTGTAATATAAAAATTAAAGTTATGGTCCAAAAACTAGTTTTTCATTTCAACATTTTTTCGAGCTATCCGCACGTGAGTGGTGTCGTTAGAAGCGCCTCGGCGAGGGCTACGTAAATATGTAATAAACTAAGGTAGGTGTAATATAAAAATTAAAGTTATGGTCCAAAAACTAGTTTTTCATTTCAACATTTTTTCGAGCTATCCGCACGTGAGTGGTGTCGTTAGAAGCGCCTCGGCGAGGGCTACGTAAATATGTAATAAACTAAGGTAGGTGTAATATAAAAATTAAAGTTATGGTCCAAAAACTAGTTTTTCATTTCAACATTTTTTCGAGCTATCCGCACGTGAGTGGTGTCGTTAGAAGCGCCTCGGCGAGGGCTACGTAAATATGTAATAAACTAAGGTAGGTGTAATATAAAAATTAAAGTTATGGTCCAAAAACTAGTTTTTCATTTCAACATTTTTTCGAGCTATCCGCACGTGAGTGGTGTCGTTAGAAGCGCCTCGGCGAGGGCTACGTAAATATGTAATAAACTAAGGTAGGTGTAATATAAAAATTAAAGTTATGGTCCAAAAACTAGTTTTTCATTTCAACATTTTTTCGAGCTATCCGCACGTGAGTGGTGTCGTTAGAAGCGCCTCGGCGAGGGCTACGTAAATATGTAATAAACTAAGGTAGGTGTAATATAAAAATTAAAGTTATGGTCCAAAAACTAGTTTTTCATTTCAACATTTTTTCGAGCTATCCGCACGTGAGTGGTGTCGTTAGAAGCGCCTCGGCGAGGGCTACGTAAATATGTAATAAACTAAGGTAGGTGTAATATAAAAATTAAAGTTATGGTCCAAAAACTAGTTTTTCATTTCAACATTTTTTCGAGCTATCCGGACGTGAGTGGTGTCGTTAGAAGCGCCTCGGCGAGGGCTACGTAAATATGTAATAAACTAAGGTAGGTGTAATATAAAAATTAAAGTTATGGTCCAAAAACTAGTTTTTCATTTCAACATTTTTTCGAGCTATCCGCACGTGAGTGGTGTCGTTAGAAGCGCCTCGGCGTGGGCTACGTAAATCCTTACTAATATTATAAATGCGAAAGTTTGTTTGGATGTTTGTTACTCTTTCACGCAAAAACTACTGAATGAATTTAAATGAAACTTTACAATAATGTAGCTTATACATCGGAATAACACATAGGCTATAATTTATAAAGATAATGTATGAATTGTCATTCACGCGGGTGAAACCGCGGGGCACAGCTAGTATGTAATAAACTAAGGTAGGTGTAATATAAAAATTAAAGTTATGGTCCAAAAACTAGTTTTTCATTTCAACATTTTTTCGAGCTATCCGCACGTGAGTGGTGTCGTTAGAAGCGCCTCGGCGAGGGCTACGTAAATATGTAATAAACTAAGGTAGGTGTAATATAAAAATTAAAGTTATGGTCCAAAAACTAGTTTTTCATTTCAACATTTTTTCGAGCTATCCGCACGTGAGTGGTGTCGTTAGAAGCGCCTCGGCGAGGGCTACGTAAATATGTAATAAACTAAGGTAGGTGTAATATAAAAATTAAAGTTATGGTCCAAAAACTAGTTTTTCATTTCAACATTTTTTCGAGCTATCCGCACGTGAGTGGTGTCGTTAGAAGCGCCTCGGCGAGGGCTACGTAAATATGTAATAAACTAAGGTAGGTGTAATATAAAAATTAAAGTTATGGTCCAAAAACTAGTTTTTCATTTCAACATTTTTTCGAGCTATCCGCACGTGAGTGGTGTCGTTAGAAGCGCCTCGGCGAGGGCTACGTAAATATGTAATAAACTAAGGTAGGTGTAATATAAAAATTAAAGTTATGGTCCAAAAACTAGTTTTTCATTTCAACATTTTTTCGAGCTATCCGCACGTGAGTGGTGTCGTTAGAAGCGCCTCGGCGAGGGCTACGTAAATATGTAATAAACTAAGGTAGGTGTAATATAAAAATTAAAGTTATGGTCCAAAAACTAGTTTTTCATTTCAAAATTTTTTCGAGCTGTCCGCACGTGAGTGGTGTCGTTAGAAGCGCCTCGGCGAGGGCTACGTAAATATGTAATAAACTAAGGTAGGTGTAATATAAAAATTAAAGTTATGGTCCAAAAACTAGTTTTTCATTTCAACATTTTTTCGAGCTATCCGCACGTGAGTGGTGTCGTTAGAAGCGCCTCGGCGAGGGCTACGTAAATATGTAATAAACTAAGGTAGGTGTAATATAAAAATTAAAGTTATGGTCCAAAAACTAGTTTTTCATTTCAACATTTTTTCGAGCTATCCGCACGTGAGTGGTGTCGTTAGAAGCGCCTCGGCGAGGGCTACGTAAATATGTAATAAACTAAGGTAGGTGTAATATAAAAATTAAAGTTATGGTCCAAAAACTAGTTTTTCATTTCAACATTTTTTCGAGCTATCCGCACGTGAGTGGTGTCGTTAGAAGCGCCTCGGCGAGGGCTACGTAAATATGTAATAAACTAAGGTAGGTGTAATATAAAAATTAAAGTTATGGTCCAAAAACTAGTTTTTCATTTCAACATTTTTTCGAGCTATCCGCACGTGAGTGGTGTCGTTAGAAGCGCCTCGGCGAGGGCTACGTAAATATGTAATAAACTAAGGTAGGTGTAATATAAAAATTAAAGTTATGGTCCAAAAACTAGTTTTTCATTTCAACATTTTTTCGAGCTATCCGCACGTGAGTGGTGTCGTTAGAAGCGCCTCGGCGAGGGCTACGTAAATATGTAATAAACTAAGGTAGGTGTAATATAAAAATTAAAGTTATGGTCCAAAAACTAGTTTTTCATTTCAACATTTTTTCGAGCTATCCGCACGTGAGTGGTGTCGTTAGAAGCGCCTCGGCGAGGGCTACGTAAATATGTAATAAACTAAGGTAGGTGTAATATAAAAATTAAAGTTATGGTCCAAAAACTAGTTTTTCATTTCAACATTTTTTCGAGCTATCCGCACGTGAGTGGTGTCGTTAGAAGCGCCTCGGCGAGGGCTACGTAAATATGTAATAAACTAAGGTAGGTGTAATATAAAAATTAAAGTTATGGTCCAAAAACTAGTTTTTCATTTCAACATTTTTTCGAGCTATCCGCACGTGAGTGGTGTCGTTAGAAGCGCCTCGGCGAGGGCTACGTAAATATGTAATAAACTAAGGTAGGTGTAATATAAAAATTAAAGTTATGGTCCAAAAACTAGTTTTTCATTTCAACATTTTTTCGAGCTATCCGCACGTGAGTGATGTCGTTAGAAGCGCCTCGGCGAGGGCTACGTAAATATGTAATAAACTAAGGTAGGTGTAATATAAAAATTAAAGTTATGGTCCAAAAACTAGTTTTTCATTTCAACATTTTTTCGAGCTATCCGCACGTGAGTGGTGTCGTTAGAAGCGCCTCGGCGAGGGCTACGTAAATATGTAATAAACTAAGGTAGGTGTAATATAAAAATTAAAGTTATGGTCCAAAAACTAGTTTTTCATTTCAACATTTTTTCGAGCTATCCGCACGTGAGTGGTGTCGTTAGAAGCGCCTCGGCGAGGGCTACGTAAATATGTAATAAACTAAGGTAGGTGTAATATAAAAATTAAAGTTATGGTCCAAAAACTAGTTTTTCATTTCAACATTTTTTCGAGCTATCCGCACGTGAGTGGTGTCGTTAGAAGCGCCTCGGCGAGGGCTACGTAAATATGTAATAAACTAAGGTAGGTGTAATATAAAAATTAAAGTTATGGTCCAAAAACTAGTTTTTCATTTCAACATTTTTTCGAGCTATCCGCACGTGAGTGGTGTCGTTAGAAGCGCCTCGGCGAGGGCTACGTAAATATGTAATAAACTAAGGTAGGTGTAATATAAAAATTAAAGTTATGGTCCAAAAACTAGTTTTTCATTTCAACATTTTTTCGAGCTATCCGCACGTGAGTGGTGTCGTTAGAAGCGCCTCGGCGAGGGCTACGTAAATATGTAATAAACTAAGGTAGGTGTAATATAAAAATTAAAGTTATGGTCCAAAAACTAGTTTTTCATTTCAACATTTTTTCGAGCTATCCGCACGTGAGTGGTGTCGTTAGAAGCGCCTCGGCGAGGGCTACGTAAATATGTAATAAACTAAGGTAGGTGTAATATAAAAATTAAAGTTATGGTCCAAAAACTAGTTTTTCATTTCAACATTTTTTCGAGCTATCCGCACGTGAGTGGTGTCGTTAGAAGCGCCTCGGCGAGGGCTACGTAAATATGTAATAAACTAAGGTAGGTGTAATATAAAAATTAAAGTTATGGTCCAAAAACTAGTTTTTCATTTCAACATTTTTTCGAGCTATCCGCACGTGAGTGGTGTCGTTAGAAGCGCCTCGGCGAGGGCTACGTAAATATGTTATAAACTAAGGTAGGTGTAATATAAAAATTAAAGTTATGGTCCAAAAACTAGTTTTTCATTTCAACATTTTTTCGAGCTATCCGCACGTGAGTGGTGTCGTTAGAAGCGCCTCGGCGAGGGCTACGTAAATATGTAATAAACTAAGGTAGGTGTAATATAAAAATTAAAGTTATGGTCCAAAAACTAGTTTTCATTTCAACATTTTTTCGAGCTATCCGCACGTGAGTGGTGTCGTTAGAAGCGCCTCGGCGAGGGCTACGTAAATATGTAATAAACTAAGGTAGGTGTAATATAAAAATTAAAGTTATGGTCCAAAAACTAGTTTTTCATTTCAACATTTTTTCGAGCTATCCGCACGTGAGTGGTGTCGTTAGAAGCGCCTTGGCGAGGGCTACGTAAATATGTAATAAACTAAGGTAGGTGTAATATAAAAATTAAAGTTATGGTCCAAAAACTAGTTTTTCATTTCAACATTTTTTCGAGCTATCCGCACGTGAGTGGTGTCGTTAGAAGCGCCTCGGCGAGGGCTACGTAAATATGTAATAAACTAAGGTAGGTGTAATATAAAAATTAAAGTTATGGTCCAAAAACTAGTTTTTCATTTCAACATTTTTTCGAGCTATCCGCACGTGAGTGGTGTCGTTAGAAGCGCCTCGGCGAGGGCTAGCTAAATATGTAATAAACTAAGGTAGGTGTAATATAAAAATTAAAGTTATGGTCCAAAAACTAGTTTTTCATTTCAACATTTTTTCGAGCTATCCGCACGTGAGTGGTGTCGTTAGAAGCGCCTCGGCGAGGGCTACGTAAATATGTAATAAACTAAGGTAGGTGTAATATAAAAATTAAAGTTATGGTCCAAAAACTAGTTTTTCATTTCAACATTTTTTCGAGCTATCCGCACGTGAGTGGTGTCGTTAGAAGCGCCTCGGCGAGGGCTACGTAAATATGTAATAAACTAAGGTAGGTGTAATATAAAAATTAAAGTTATGGTCCAAAAACTAGTTTTTCATTTCAACATTTTTTCGAGCTATCCGCACGTGAGTGGTGTCGTTAGAAGCGCCTCGGCGTGGGCTACGTAAATCCTTACTAATATTATAAATGCGAAAGTTTGTTTGGATGTTTGTTACTCTTTCACGCAAAAACTACTGAATGAATTTAAATGAAACTTTACAATAATGTAGCTTATACATCGGAATAACACATAGGCTATAATTTATAAAGATAATGTATGAATTGTCATTCACGCGGGTGAAACCGCGGGGCACAGCTAGTATGTAATAAACTAAGGTAGGTGTAATATAAAAATTAAAGTTATGGTCCAAAAACTAGTTTTTCATTTCAACATTTTTTCGAGCTATCCGCACGTGAGTGGTGTCGTTAGAAGCGCCTCGGCGAGGGCTACGTAAATATGTAATAAACTAAGGTAGGTGTAATATAAAAATTAAAGTTATGGTCCAAAAACTAGTTTTTCATTTCAACATTTTTTCGAGCTATCCGCACGTGAGTGGTGTCGTTAGAAGCGCCTCGGCGAGGGCTACGTAAATATGTAATAAACTAAGGTAGGTGTAATATAAAAATTAAAGTTATGGTCCAAAAACTAGTTTTTCATTTCAACATTTTTTCGAGCTATCCGCACGTGAGTGGTGTCGTTAGAAGCGCCTCGGCGAGGGCTACGTAAATATGTAATAAACTAAGGTAGGTGTAATATAAAAATTAAAGTTATGGTCCAAAAACTAGTTTTTCATTTCAACATTTTTTCGAGCTATCCGCACGTGAGTGGTGTCGTTAGAAGCGCCTCGGCGAGGGCTACGTAAATATGTAATAAACTAAGGTAGGTGTAATATAAAAATTAAAGTTATGGTCCAAAAACTAGTTTTTCATTTCAACATTTTTTCGAGCTATCCGCACGTGAGTGGTGTCGTTAGAAGCGCCTCGGCGTGGGCTACGTAAATCCTTACTAATATTATAAATGCGAAAGTTTGTTTGGATGTTTGTTACTCTTTCACGCAAAAACTACTGAATGAATTTAAATGAAACTTTACAATAATGTAGCTTATACATCGGAATAACACATAGGCTATAATTTATAAAGATAATGTATGAATTGTCATTCACGCGGGTGAAACCGCGGGGCACAGCTAGTATGTAATAAACTAAGGTAGGTGTAATATAAAAATTAAAGTTATGGTCCAAAAACTAGTTTTTCATTTCAACATTTTTTCGAGCTATCCGCACGTGAGTGGTGTCGTTAGAAGCGCCTCGGCGAGGGCTACGTAAATATGTAATAAACTAAGGTAGGTGTAATATAAAAATTAAAGTTATGGTCCAAAAACTAGTTTTTCATTTCAACATTTTTTCGAGCTATCCGCACGTGAGTGGTGTCGTTAGAAGCGCCTCGGCGAGGGCTACGTAAATATGTAATAAACTAAGGTAGGTGTAATATAAAAATTAAAGTTATGGTCCAAAAACTAGTTTTTCATTTCAACATTTTATCGAGCTATCCGCACGTGAGTGGTGTCGTTAGAAGCGCCTCGGCGAGGGCTACGTAAATATGTAATAAACTAAGGTAGGTGTAATATAAAAATTAAAGTTATGGTCCAAAAACTAGTTTTTCATTTCAACATTTTTTCGAGCTATCCGCACGTGAGTGGTGTCGTTAGAAGCGCCTCGGCGAGGGCTACGTAAATATGTAATAAACTAAGGTAGGTGTAATATAAAAATTAAAGTTATGGTCCAAAAACTAGTTTTTCATTTCAACATTTTTTCGAGCTATCCGCACGTGAGTGGTGTCGTTAGAAGCGCCTCGGCGAGGGCTACGTAAATATGTAATAAACTAAGGTAGGTGTAATATAAAAATTAAAGTTATGGTCCAAAAACTAGTTTTTCATTTCAACATTTTTTCGAGCTATCCGCACGTGAGTGGTGTCGTTAGAAGCGCCTCGGCGAGGGCTACGTAAATATGTAATAAACTAAGGTAGGTGTAATATAAAAATTAAAGTTATGGTCCAAAAACTAGTTTTTCATTTCAAAATTTTTTCGAGCTGTCCGCACGTGAGTGGTGTCGTTAGAAGCGCCTCGGCGAGGGCTACGTAAATATGTAATAAACTAAGGTAGGTGTAATATAAAAATTAAAGTTATGGTCCAAAAACTAGTTTTTCATTTCAACATTTTTTCGAGCTATCCGCACGTGAGTGGTGTCGTTAGAAGCGCCTCGGCGAGGGCTACGTAAATATGTAATAAACTAAGGTAGGTGTAATATAAAAATTAAAGTTATGGTCCAAAAACTAGTTTTTCATTTCAACATTTTTTCGAGCTATCCGCACGTGAGTGGTGTCGTTAGAAGCGCCTCGGCGAGGGCTAGCTAAATATGTAATAAACTAAGGTAGGTGTAATATAAAAATTAAAGTTATGGTCCAAAAACTAGTTTTTCATTTCAACATTTTTTCGAGCTATCCGCACGTGAGTGGTGTCGTTAGAAGCGCCTCGGCGAGGGCTACGTAAATATGTAATAAACTAAGGTAGGTGTAATATAAAAATTAAAGTTATGGTCCAAAAACTAGTTTTTCATTTCAACATTTTTTCGAGCTATCCGCACGTGAGTGGTGTCGTTAGAAGCGCCTCGGCGAGGGCTACGTAAATATGTAATAAACTAAGGTAGGTGTAATATAAAAATTAAAGTTATGGTCCAAAAACTAGTTTTTCATTTCAACATTTTTTCGAGCTATCCGCACGTGAGTGGTGTCGTTAGAAGCGCCTCGGCGAGGGCTACGTAAATATGTAATAAACTAAGGTAGGTGTAATATAAAAATTAAAGTTATGGTCCAAAAACTAGTTTTTCATTTCAACATTTTTTCGAGCTATCCGCACGTGAGTGGTGTCGTTAGAAGCGCCTCGGCGAGGGCTACGTAAATATGTAATAAACTAAGGTAGGTGTAATATAAAAATTAAAGTTATGGTCCAAAAACTAGTTTTTCATTTCAACATTTTTTCGAGCTATCCGCACGTGAGTGGTGTCGTTAGAAGCGCCTCGGCGAGGGCTACGTAAATATGTAATAAACTAAGGTAGGTGTAATATAAAAATTAAAGTTATGGTCCAAAAACTAGTTTTTCATTTCAACATTTTTTCGAGCTATCCGCACGTGAGTGGTGTCGTTAGAAGCGCCTCGGCGAGGGCTACGTAAATATGTAATAAACTAAGGTAGGTGTAATATAAAAATTAAAGTTATGGTCCAAAAACTAGTTTTTCATTTCAACATTTTTTCGAGCTATCCGCACGTGAGTAGTGTCGTTAGAAGCGCCTCGGCGAGGGCTACGTAAATATGTAATAAACTAAGGTAGGTGTAATATAAAAATTAAAGTTATGGTCCAAAAACTAGTTTTTCATTTCAACATTTTTTCGAGCTATCCGCACGTGAGTGGTGTCGTTAGAAGCGCCTCGGCGAGGGCTACGTAAATATGTAATAAACTAAGGTAGGTGTAATATAAAAATTAAAGTTATGGTCCAAAAACTAGTTTTTCATTTCAACATTTTTTCGAGCTATCCGCACGTGAGTGGTGTCGTTAGAAGCGCCTCGGCGAGGGCTACGTAAATATGTAATAAACTAAGGTAGGTATAATATAAAAATTAAAGTTATGGTCCAAAAACTAGTTTTTCATTTCAACATTTTTTCGAGCTATCCGCACGTGAGTGGTGTCGTTAGAAGCGCCTCGGCGAGGGCTACGTAAATATGTAATAAACTAAGGTAGGTGTAATATAAAAATTAAAGTTATGGTCCAAAAACTAGTTTTTCATTTCAACATTTTTTCGAGCTATCCGCACGTTAGTGGTGTCGTTAGAAGCGCCTCGGCGAGGGCTACGTAAATATGTAATAAACTAAGGTAGGTGTAATATAAAAATTAAAGTTATGGTCCAAAAACTAGTTTTTCATTTCAACATTTTTTCGAGCTATCCGCACGTGAGTGGTGTCGTTAGAAGCGCCTCGGCGAGGGCTACGTAAATATGTAATAAACTAAGGTAGGTGTAATATAAAAATTAAAGTTATGGTCCAAAAACTAGTTTTTCATTTCAACATTTTTTCGAGCTATCCGCACGTGAGTGGTGTCGTTAGAAGCGCCTCGGCGAGGGCTACGTAAATATGTAATAAACTAAGGTAGGTGTAATATAAAAATTAAAGTTATGGTCCAAAAACTAGTTTTTCATTTCAACATTTTTTCGAGCTATCCGCACGTGAGTGGTGTCGTTAGAAGCGCCTCGGCGAGGGCTACGTAAATATGTAATAAACTAAGGTAGGTGTAATATAAAAATTAAAGTTATGGTCCAAAAACTAGTTTTTCATTTCAACATTTTTTCGAGCTATCCGCACGTGAGTGGTGTCGTTAGAAGCGCCTCGGCGAGGGCTACGTAAATATGTAATAAACTAAGGTAGGTGTAATATAAAAATTAAAGTTATGGTCCAAAAACTAGTTTTTCATTTCAACATTTTTTCGAGCTATCCGCACGTGAGTGGTGTCGTTAGAAGCGCCTCGGCGAGGGCTACGTAAATATGTAATAAACTAAGGTAGGTGTAATATAAAAATTAAAGTTATGGTCCAAAAACTAGTTTTTCATTTCAACATTTTTTCGAGCTATCCGCACGTGAGTGGTGTCGTTAGAAGCGCCTCGGCGAGGGCTACGTAAATATGTAATAAACTAAGGTAGGTGTAATATAAAAATTAAAGTTATGGTCCAAAAACTAGTTTTTCATTTCAACATTTTTTCGAGCTATCCGCACGTGAGTGGTGTCGTTAGAAGCGCCTCGGCGAGGGCTACGTAAATATGTAATAAACTAAGGTAGGTGTAATATAAAAATTAAAGTTATGGTCCAAAAACTAGTTTTTCATTTCAACATTTTTTCGAGCTATCCGCACGTGAGTGGTGTCGTTAGAAGCGCCTCGGCGAGGGCTACGTAAATATGTAATAAACTAAGGTAGGTGTAATATAAAAATTAAAGTTATGGTCCAAAAACTAGTTTTTCATTTCAACATTTTTTCGAGCTATCCGCACGTGAGTGGTGTCGTTAGAAGCGCCTCGGCGAGGGCTACGTAAATATGTAATAAACTAAGGTAGGTGTAATATAAAAATTAAAGTTATGGTCCAAAAACTAGTTTTTCATTTCAACATTTTTTCGAGCTATCCGCACGTGAGTGGTGTCGTTAGAAGCGCCTCGGCGAGGGCTACGTAAATATGTAATAAACTAAGGTAGGTGTAATATAAAAATTAAAGTTATGGTCCAAAAACTAGTTTTTCATTTCAACATTTTTTCGAGCTATCCGCACGTGAGTGGTGTCGTTAGAAGCGCCTCGGCGAGGGCTACGTAAATATGTAATAAACTAAGGTAGGTGTAATATAAAAATTAAAGTTATGGTCCAAAAACTAGTTTTTCATTTCAACATTTTTTCGAGCTATCCGCACGTGAGTGGTGTCGTTAGAAGCGCCTCGGCGTGGGCTACGTAAATATGTAATAAACTAAGGTAGGTGTAATATAAAAATTAAAGTTATGGTCCAAAAACTAGTTTTTCATTTCAACATTTTTTCGAGCTATCCGCACGTGAGTGGTGTCGTTAGAAGCGCCTCGGCGAGGGCTACGTAAATATGTAATAAACTAAGGTAGGTGTAATATAAAAATTAAAGTTATGGTCCAAAAACTAGTTTTTCATTTCAACATTTTTTCGAGCTATCCGCACGTGAGTGGTGTCGTTAGAAGCGCCTCGGCGAGGGCTACGTAAATATGTAATAAACTAAGGTAGGTGTAATATAAAAATTAAAGTTATGGTCCAAAAACTAGTTTTTCATTTCAACATTTTTTCGAGCTATCCGCACGTGAGTGGTGTCGTTAGAAGCGCCTCGGCGAGGGCTACGTAAATATGTAATAAACTAAGGTAGGTGTAATATAAAAATTAAAGTTATGGTCCAAAAACTAGTTTTTCATTTCAACATTTTTTCGAGCTATCCGCACGTGAGTGGTGTCGTTAGAAGCGCCTCGGCGAGGGCTACGTAAATATGTAATAAACTAAGGTAGGTGTAATATAAAAATTAAAGTTATTGTCCAAAAACGAGTTTTTCATTTCAACATTTTTTCGAGCTATCCGCACGTGAGTGGTGTCGTTAGAAGCGCCTCGGCGAGGGCTACGTAAATATGTAATAAACTAAGGTAGGTGTAATATAAAAATTAAAGTTATGGTCCAAAAACTAGTTTTTCATTTCAAAATTTTTTCGAGCTGTCCGCACGTGAGTGGTGTCGTTAGAAGCGCCTCGGCGAGGGCTACGTAAATATGTAATAAACTAAGGTAGGTGTAATATAAAAATTAAAGTTATGGTCCAAAAACTAGTTTTTCATTTCAACATTTTTTCGAGCTATCCGCACGTGAGTGGTGTCGTTAGAAGCGCCTCGGCGAGGGCTACGTAAATATGTAATAAACTAAGGTAGGTGTAATATAAAAATTAAAGTTATGGTCCAAAAACTAGTTTTTCATTTCAACATTTTTTCGAGCTATCCGCACGTGAGTGGTGTCGTTAGAAGCGCCTCGGCGAGGGCTACGTAAATATGTAATAAACTAAGGTAGGTGTAATATAAAAATTAAAGTTATGGTCCAAAAACTAGTTTTTCATTTCAACATTTTTTCGAGCTATCCGCACGTGAGTGGTGTCGTTAGAAGCGCCTCGGCGAGGGCTACGTAAATATGTAATAAACTAAGGTAGGTGTAATATAAAAATTAAAGTTATGGTCCAAAAACTAGTTTTTCATTTCAACATTTTTTCGAGCTATCCGCACGTGAGTGGTGTCGTTAGAAGCGCCTCGGCGAGGGCTACGTAAATATGTAATAAACTAAGGTAGGTGTAATATAAAAATTAAAGTTATGGTCCAAAAACTAGTTTTTCATTTCAACATTTTTTCGAGCTATCCGCACGTGAGTGGTGTCGTTAGAAGCGCCTCGGCGAGGGCTACGTAAATATGTAATAAACTAAGGTAGGTGTAATATAAAAATTAAAGTTATGGTCCAAAAACTAGTTTTTCATTTCAACATTTTTTCGAGCTATCCGCACGTGAGTGGTGTCGTTAGAAGCGCCTCGGCGAGGGCTACGTAAATATGTAATAAACTAAGGTAGGTGTAATATAAAAATTAAAGTTATGGTCCAAAAACTAGTTTTTCATTTCAACATTTTTTCGAGCTATCCGCACGTGAGTGGTGTCGTTAGAAGCGCCTCGGCGAGGGCTACGTAAATATGTAATAAACTAAGGTAGGTGTAATATAAAAATTAAAGTTATGGTCCAAAAACTAGTTTTTCATTTCAACATTTTTTCGAGCTATCCGCACGTGAGTGGTGTCGTTAGAAGCGCCTCGGCGAGGGCTACGTAAATATGTAATAAACTAAGGTAGGTGTAATATAAAAATTAAAGTTATGGTCCAAAAACTAGTTTTTCATTTCAACATTTTTTCGAGCTATCCGCACGTGAGTAGTGTCGTTAGAAGCGCCTCGGCGAGGGCTACGTAAATATGTAATAAACTAAGGTAGGTGTAATATAAAAATTAAAGTTATGGTCCAAAAACTAGTTTTTCATTTCAACATTTTTTCGAGCTATCCGCACGTGAGTGGTGTCGTTAGAAGCGCCTCGGCGAGGGCTACGTAAATATGTAATAAACTAAGGTAGGTGTAATATAAAAATTAAAGTTATGGTCCAAAAACTAGTTTTTCATTTCAACATTTTTTCGAGCTATCCGCACGTGAGTGGTGTCGTTAGAAGCGCCTCGGCGAGGGCTACGTAAATATGTAATAAACTAAGGTAGGTGTAATATAAAAATTAAAGTTATGGTCCAAAAACTAGTTTTTCATTTCAACATTTTTTCGAGCTATCCGCACGTGAGTGGTGTCGTTAGAAGCGCCTCGGCGAGGGCTACGTAAATATGTAATAAACTAAGGTAGGTGTAATATAAAAATTAAAGTTATGGTCCAAAAACTAGTTTTTCATTTCAACATTTTTTCGAGCTATCCGCACGTGAGTGGTGTCGTTAGAAGCGCCTCGGCGAGGGCTACGTAAATATGTAATAATCTAAGGTAGGTGTAATATAAAAATTAAAGTTATGGTCCAAAAACTAGTTTTTCATTTCAACATTTTTTCGAGCTATCCGCACGTGAGTGGTGTCGTTAGAAGCGCCTCGGCGAGGGCTACGTAAATATGTAATAAACTAAGGTAGGTGTAATATAAAAATTAAAGTTATGGTCCAAAAACTAGTTTTTCATTTCAACATTTTTTCGAGCTATCCGCACGTGAGTGGTGTCGTTAGAAGCGCCTCGGCGAGGGCTACGTAAATATGTAATAAACTAAGGTAGGTGTAATATAAAAATTAAAGTTATGGTCCAAAAACTAGTTTTTCATTTCAACATTTTTTCGAGCTATCCGCACGTGAGTGGTGTCGTTAGAAGCGCCTCGGCGAGGGCTACGTAAATATGTAATAAACTAAGGTAGGTGTAATATAAAAATTAAAGTTATGGTCCAAAAACTAGTTTTTCATTTCAACATTTTTTCGAGCTATCCGCACGTGAGTGGTGTCGTTAGAAGCGCCTCGGCGAGGGCTACGTAAACATGTAATAAACTAAGGTAGGTGTAATATAAAAATTAAAGTTATGGTCCAAAAACTAGTTTTTCATTTCAACATTTTTTCGAGCTATCCGCACGTGAGTGGTGTCGTTAGAAGCGCCTCGGCGAGGGCTACGTAAATATGTAATAAACTAAGGTAGGTGTAATATAAAAATTAAAGTTATTGTCCAAAAACTAGTTTTTCATTTCAACATTTTTTCGAGCTATCCGCACGTGAGTGGTGTCGTTAGAAGCGCCTCGGCGAGGGCTACGTAAATATGTAATAAACTAAGGTAGGTGTAATATAAAAATTAAAGTTATGGTCCAAAAACTAGTTTTTTATTTCAACATTTTTTCGAGCTATCCGCACGTGAGTGGTGTCGTTAGAAGCGCCTCGGCGAGGGCTACGTAAATATGTAATAAACTAAGGTAGGTGTAATATAAAAATTAAAGTTATGGTCCAAAAACTAGTTTTTCATTTCAACATTTTTTCGAGCTATCCGCACGTGAGTGGTGTCGTTAGAAGCGCCTCGGCGAGGGCTAAGTAAATATGTAATAAACTAAGGTAGGTGTAATATAAAAATTAAAGTTATGGTCCAAAAACTAGTTTTTCATTTCAACATTTTTTCGAGCTATCCGCACGTGAGTGGTGTCGTTAGAAGCGCCTCGGCGAGGGCTACGTAAATATGTAATAAACTAAGGTAGGTGTAATATAAAAATTAAAGTTATGGTCCAAAAACTAATTTTTCATTTCAACATTTTTTCGAGCTATCCGCACGTGAGTGGTGTCGTTAGAAGCGCCTCGGCGAGGGCTACGTAAATATGTAATAAACTAAGGTAGGTGTAATATAAAAATTAAAGTTATGGTCCAAAAACTAGTTTTTCATTTCAACATTTTTTCGAGCTATCCGCACGTGAGTGGTGTCGTTAGAAGCGCCTCGGCGAGGGCTACGTAAATATGTAATAAACTAAGGTAGGTGTAATATAAAAATTAAAGTTATGGTCCAAAAACTAGTTTTTCATTTCAACATTTTTTCGAGCTATCCGCACGTGAGTGGTGTCGTTAGAAGCGCCTCGGCGAGGGCTACGTAAATATGTAATAAACTAAGGTAGGTGTAATATAAAAATTAAAGTTATGGTCCAAAAACTAGTTTTTCATTTCAACATTTTTTCGAGCTATCCGCACGTGAGTGGTGTCGTTAGAAGCGCCTCGGCGAGGGCTACGTAAATATGTAATAAACTAAGGTAGGTGTAATATAAAAATTAAAGTTATGGTCCAAAAACTAGTTTTTCATTTCAACATTTTTTCGAGCTATCCGCACGTGAGTGGTGTCGTTAGAAGCGCCTCGGCGAGGGCTACGTAAATATGTAATAAACTAAGGTAGGTGTAATATAAAAATTAAAGTTATTGTCCAAAAACTAGTTTTTCATTTCAACATTTTTTCGAGCTATCCGCACGTGAGTGGTGTCGTTAGAAGCGCCTCGGCGAGGGCTACGTAAATATGTAATAAACTAAGGTAGGTGTAATATAAAAATTAAAGTTATGGTCCAAAAACTAGTTTTTCATTTCAACATTTTTTCGAGCTATCCGCACGTGAGTGGTGTCGTTAGAAGCGCCTCGGCGAGGGCTACGTAAATATGTAATAAACTAAGGTAGGTGTAATATAAAAATTAAAGTTATTGTCCAAAAACGAGTTTTTCATTTCAACATTTTTTCGAGCTATCCGCACGTGAGTGGTGTCGTTAGAAGCGCCTCGGCGAGGGCTACGTAAATATGTAATAAACTAAGGTAGGTGTAATATAAAAATTAAAGTTATGGTCCAAAAACTAGTTTTTCATTTCAACATTTTTTCGAGCTATCCGCACGTGAGTGGTGTCGTTAGAAGCGCCTCGGCGAGGGCTACGTAAATATGTAATAAACTAAGGTAGGTGTAATATAAAAATTAAAGTTATGGTCCAAAAACTAGTTTTTCATTTCAACATTTTTTCGAGCTATCCGCACGTGAGTGGTGTCGTTAGAAGCGCCTCGGCGAGGGCTACGTAAATATGTAATAAACTAAGGTAGGTGTAATATAAAAATTAAAGTTATGGTCCAAAAACTAGTTTTTCATTTCAACATTTTTTCGAGCTATCCGCACGTGAGTGGTGTCGTTAGAAGCGCCTCGGCGAGGGCTACGTAAATATGTAATAAACTAAGGTAGGTGTAATATAAAAATTAAAGTTATGGTCCAAAAACTAGTTTTTCATTTCAACATTTTTTCGAGCTATCCGCACGTGAGTGGTGTCGTTAGAAGCGCCTCGGCGAGGGCTACGTAAATATGTAATAAACTAAGGTAGGTGTAATATAAAAATTAAAGTTATGGTCCAAAAACTAGTTTTTCATTTCAACATTTTTTCGAGCTATCCGCACGTGAGTGGTGTCGTTAGAAGCGCCTCGGCGAGGGCTACGTAAATATGTAATAAACTAAGGTAGGTGTAATATAAAAATTAAAGTTATGGTCCAAAAACTAGTTTTTCATTTCAACATTTTTTCGAGCTATCCGCACGTAAGTGGTGTCGTTAGAAGCGCCTCGGCGAGGGCTACGTAAATATGTAATAAACTAAGGTAGGTGTAATATAAAAATTAAAGTTATGGTCAGAAAACTAGTTTTTCATTTCAACATTTTTTCGAGCTATCCGCACGTTAGTGGTGTCGTTAGAAGCGCCTCGGCGAGGGCTACGTAAATATGTAATAAACTAAGGTAGGTGTAATATAAAAATTAAAGTTATGGTCCAAAAACTAGTTTTTCATTTCAACATTTTTTCGAGCTATCCGCACGTGAGTGGTGTCGTTAGAAGCGCCTCGGCGAGGGCTACGTAAATATGTAATAAACTAAGGTAGGTGTAATATAAAAATTAAAGTTATGGTCCAAAAACTAGTTTTTCATTTCAACATTTTTTCGAGCTATCCGCACGTGAGTGGTGTCGTTAGAAGCGCCTCGGCGAGGGCTACGTAAATATGTAATAAACTAAGGTAGGTGTAATATAAAAATTAAAGTTATGGTCCAAAAACTAGTTTTTCATTTCAACATTTTTTCGAGCTATCCGCACGTGAGTGGTGTCGTTAGAAGCGCCTCGGCGAGGGCTACGTAAATATGTAATAAACTAAGGTAGGTGTAATATAAAAATTAAAGTTATGGTCCAAAAACTAGTTTTTCATTTCAACATTTTTTCGAGCTATCCGCACGTGAGTGGTGTCGTTAGAAGCGCCTCGGCGAGGGCTACGTAAATATGTAATAAACTAAGGTAGGTGTAATATAAAAATTAAAGTTATGGTCCAAAAACTAGTTTTTCATTTCAACATTTTTTCGAGCTATCCGCACGTGAGTGGTGTCGTTAGAAGCGCCTCGGCGAGGGCTACGTAAATATGTAATAAACTAAGGTAGGTGTAATATAAAAATTAAAGTTATGGTCCAAAAACTAGTTTTTCATTTCAACATTTTTTCGAGCTATCCGCACGTGAGTGGTGTCGTTAGAAGCGCCTCGGCGAGGGCTACGTAAATATGTAATAAACTAAGGTAGGTGTAATATAAAAATTAAAGTTATGGTCCAAAAACTAGTTTTTCATTTCAACATTTTTTCGAGCTATCCGCACGTGAGTGGTGTCGTTAGAAGCGCCTCGGCGAGGGCTACGTAAATATGTAATAAACTAAGGTAGGTGTAATATAAAAATTAAAGTTATGGTCCAAAAACTAGTTTTTCATTTCAACATTTTTTCGAGCTATCCGCACGTGAGTGGTGTCGTTAGAAGCGCCTCGGCGAGGGCTACGTAAATATGTAATAAACTAAGGTAGGTGTAATATAAAAATTAAAGTTATGGTCCAAAAACTAGTTTTTCATTTCAACATTTTTTCGAGCTATCCGCACGTGAGTGGTGTCGTTAGAAGCGCCTCGGCGAGGGCTACGTAAATATGTAATAAACTAAGGTAGGTGTAATATAAAAATTAAAGTTATTGTCCAAAAACTAGTTTTTCATTTCAACATTTTTTCGAGCTATCCGCACGTGAGTGGTGTCGTTAGAAGCGCCTCGGCGAGGGCTACGTAAATATGTAATAAACTAAGGTAGGTGTAATATAAAAATTAAAGTTATGGTCCAAAAACTAGTTTTTCATTTCAACATTTTTTCGAGCTATCCGCACGTGAGTGGTGTCGTTAGAAGCGCCTCGGCGAGGGCTACGTAAATATGTAATAAACTAAGGTAGGTGTAATATAAAAATTAAAGTTATTGTCCAAAAACTAGTTTTTCATTTCAACATTTTTTCGAGCTATCCGCACGTGAGTGGTGTCGTTAGAAGCGCCTCGGCGAGGGCTACGTAAATATGTAATAAACTAAGGTAGGTGTAATATAAAAATTAAAGTTATGGTCCAAAAACTAGTTTTTCATTTCAACATTTTTTCGAGCTATCCGCACGTGAGTGGTGTCGTTAGAAGCGCCTCGGCGAGGGCTACGTAAATATGTAATAAACTAAGGTAGGTGTAATATAAAAATTAAAGTTATGGTCCAAAAACTAGTTTTTCATTTCAACATTTTTTCGAGCTATCCGCACGTGAGTGGTGTCGTTAGAAGCGCCTCGGCGAGGGCTACGTAAATATGTAATAAACTAAGGTAGGTGTAATATAAAAATTAAAGTTATGGTCCAAAAACTAGTTTTTCATTTCAACATTTTTTCGAGCTATCCGCACGTGAGTGGTGTCGTTAGAAGCGCCTCGGCGAGGGCTACGTAAATATGTAATAAACTAAGGTAGGTGTAATATAAAAATTAAAGTTATGGTCCAAAAACTAGTTTTTCATTTCAACATTTTTTCGAGCTATCCGCACGTGAGTGGTGTCGTTAGAAGCGCCTCGGCGAGGGCTACGTAAATATGTAATAAACTAAGGTAGGTGTAATATAAAAATTAAAGTTATGGTCCAAAAACTAGTTTTTCATTTCAACATTTTTTCGAGCTATCCGCACGTGAGTGGTGTCGTTAGAAGCGCCTCGGCGAGGGCTACGTAAATATGTAATAAACTAAGGTAGGTGTAATATAAAAATTAAAGTTATGGTCCAAAAACTAGTTTTTCATTTCAACATTTTTTCGAGCTATCCGCACGTGAGTGGTGTCGTTAGAAGCGCCTCGGCGAGGGCTACGTAAATATGTAATAAACTAAGGTAGGTGTAATATAAAAATTAAAGTTATTGTCCAAAAACTAGTTTTTCATTTCAACATTTTTTCGAGCTATCCGCACGTGAGTGGTGTCGTTAGAAGCGCCTCGGCGAGGGCTACGTAAATATGTAATAAACTAAGGTAGGTGTAATATAAAAATTAAAGTTATGGTCCAAAAACTAGTTTTTCATTTCAACATTTTTTCGAGCTATCCGCACGTGAGTGGTGTCGTTAGAAGCGCCTCGGCGAGGGCTACGTAAATATGTAATAAACTAAGGTAGGTGTAATATAAAAATTAAAGTTATTGTCCAAAAACTAGTTTTTCATTTCAACATTTTTTCGAGCTATCCGCACGTGAGTGGTGTCGTTAGAAGCGCCTCGGCGAGGGCTACGTAAATATGTAATAAACTAAGGTAGGTGTAATATAAAAATTAAAGTTATGGTCCAAAAACTAGTTTTTCATTTCAACATTTTTTCGAGCTATCCGCACGTGAGTGGTGTCGTTAGAAGCGCCTCGGCGAGGGCTACGTAAATATGTAATAAACTAAGGTAGGTGTAATATAAAAATTAAAGTTATGGTCCAAAAACTAGTTTTTCATTTCAACATTTTTTCGAGC
This sequence comes from Autographa pulchrina, assembly GCA_905475315.1. Classification (NCBI taxonomy): domain Eukaryota; kingdom Metazoa; phylum Arthropoda; class Insecta; order Lepidoptera; family Noctuidae; genus Autographa; species Autographa pulchrina. The sequence continues at coordinate 9,137 of CAJQGB010000012.1, read as the reverse complement.
TATCCGCACGTGAGTGGTGTCGTTAGAAGCGCCTCGGCGAGGGCTACGTAAATATGTAATAAACTAAGGTAGGTGTAATATAAAAATTAAAGTTATGGTCCAAAAACTAGTTTTTCATTTCAACATTTTTTCGAGCTATCCGCACGTGAGTGGTGTCGTTAGAAGCGCCTCGGCGAGGGCTACGTAAATATGTAATAAACTAAGGTAGGTGTAATATAAAAATTAAAGTTATGGTCCAAAAACTAGTTTTTCATTTCAACATTTTTTCGAGCTATCCGCACGTGAGTGGTGTCGTTAGAAGCGCCTCGGCGAGGGCTACGTAAATATGTAATAAACTAAGGTAGGTGTAATATAAAAATTAAAGTTATGGTCCAAAAACTAGTTTTTCATTTCAACATTTTTTCGAGCTATCCGCACGTGAGTGGTGTCGTTAGAAGCGCCTCGGCGAGGGCTACGTAAATATGTAATAAACTAAGGTAGGTGTAATATAAAAATTAAAGTTATGGTCCAAAAACTAGTTTTTCATTTCAACATTTTTTCGAGCTATCCGCACGTGAGTGGTGTCGTTAGAAGCGCCTCGGCGAGGGCTACGTAAATATGTAATAAACTAAGGTAGGTGTAATATAAAAATTAAAGTTATGGTCCAAAAACTAGTTTTTCATTTCAACATTTTTTCGAGCTATCCGCACGTGAGTGGTGTCGTTAGAAGCGCCTCGGCGTTGGCTACGTAAATCCTTACTAATATTATAAATGCGAAAGTTTGTTTGGATGTTTGTTACTCTTTCACGCAAAAACTACTGAATGAATTTAAATGAAACTTTACAATAATGTAGCTTATACATCGGAATAACACATAGGCTATAATTTATAAAGATAATGTATGAATTGTCATTCACGCGGGTGAAACCGCGGGGCACAGCTAGTATGTAATAAACTAAGGTAGGTGTAATATAAAAATTAAAGTTATGGTCCAAAAACTAGTTTTTCATTTCAACATTTTTTCGAGCTATCCGCACGTGAGTGGTGTCGTTAGAAGCGCCTCGGCGAGGGCTACGTAAATATGTAATAAACTAAGGTAGGTGTAATATAAAAATTAAAGTTATGGTCCAAAAACTAGTTTTTCATTTCAACATTTTTTCGAGCTATCCGCACGTGAGTGGTGTCGTTAGAAGCGCCTCGGCGAGGGCTACGTAAATATGTAATAAACTAAGGTAGGTGTAATATAAAAATTAAAGTTATGGTCCAAAAACTAGTTTTTCATTTCAACATTTTTTCGAGCTATCCGCACGTGAGTGGTGTCGTTAGAAGCGCCTCGGCGAGGGCTACGTAAATATGTAATAAACTAAGGTAGGTGTAATATAAAAATTAAAGTTATGGTCCAAAAACTAGTTTTTCATTTCAACATTTTTTCGAGCTATCCGCACGTGAGTGGTGTCGTTAGAAGCGCCTCGGCGAGGGCTACGTAAATATGTAATAAACTAAGGTAGGTGTAATATAAAAATTAAAGTTATGGTCCAAAAACTAGTTTTTCATTTCAACATTTTTTCGAGCTATCCGCACGTGAGTGGTGTCGTTAGAAGCGCCTCGGCGAGGGCTACGTAAATATGTAATAAACTAAGGTAGGTGTAATATAAAAATTAAAGTTATGGTCCAAAAACTAGTTTTTCATTTCAACATTTTTTCGAGCTATCCGCACGTGAGTGATGTCGTTAGAAGCGCCTCGGCGAGGGCTACGTAAATATGTAATAAACTAAGGTAGGTGTAATATAAAAATTAAAGTTATGGTCCAAAAACTAGTTTTTCATTTCAACATTTTTTCGAGCTATCCGCACGTGAGTGGTGTCGTTAGAAGCGCCTCGGCGAGGGCTACGTAAATATGTAATAAACTAAGGTAGGTGTAATATAAAAATTAAAGTTATGGTCCAAAAACTAGTTTTTCATTTCAACATTTTTTCGAGCTATCCGCACGTGAGTGGTGTCGTTAGAAGCGCCTCGGCGAGGGCTACGTAAATATGTAATAAACTAAGGTAGGTGTAATATAAAAATTAAAGTTATGGTCCAAAAACTAGTTTTTCATTTCAACATTTTTTCGAGCTATCCGCACGTGAGTGGTGTCGTTAGAAGCGCCTCGGCGAGGGCTAGCTAAATATGTAATAAACTAAGGTAGGTGTAATATAAAAATTAAAGTTATGGTCCAAAAACTAGTTTTTCATTTCAACATTTTTTCGAGCTATCCGCACGTGAGTGGTGTCGTTAGAAGTGCCTCGGCGAGGGCTACGTAAATATGTAATAAACTAAGGTAGGTGTAATATAAAAATTAAAGTTATGGTCCAAAAACTAGTTTTTCATTTCAACATTTTTTCGAGCTATCCGCACGTGAGTGGTGTCGTTAGAAGCGCCTCGGCGAGGGCTACGTAAATATGTAATAAACTAAGGTAGGTGTAATATAAAAATTAAAGTTATGGTCCAAAAACTAGTTTTTCATTTCAACATTTTTTCGAGCTATCCGCACGTGAGTGGTGTCGTTAGAAGCGCCTCGGCGAGGGCTACGTAAATATGTAATAAACTAAGGTAGGTGTAATATAAAAATTAAAGTTATGGTCCAAAAACTAGTTTTTCATTTCAACATTTTTTCGAGCTATCCGCACGTGAGTGGTGTCGTTAGAAGCGCCTCGGCGAGGGCTACGTAAATATGTAATAAACTAAGGTAGGTGTAATATAAAAATTAAAGTTATGGTCCAAAAACTAGTTTTTCATTTCAACATTTTTTCGAGCTATCCGCACGTGAGTGGTGTCGTTAGAAGCGCCTCGGCGAGGGCTACGTAAATATGTAATAAACTAAGGTAGGTGTAATATAAAAATTAAAGTTATGGTCCAAAAACTAGTTTTTCATTTCAACATTTTTTCGAGCTATCCGCACGTGAGTGGTGTCGTTAGAAGCGCCTCGGCGAGGGCTACGTAAATATGTAATAAACTAAGGTAGGTGTAATATAAAAATTAAAGTTATGGTCCAAAAACTAGTTTTTCATTTCAACATTTTTTCGAGCTATCCGCACGTGAGTGGTGTCGTTAGAAGCGCCTCGGCGAGGGCTACGTAAATATGTAATAAACTAAGGTAGGTGTAATATAAAAATTAAAGTTATGGTCCAAAAACTAGTTTTTCATTTCAACATTTTTTCGAGCTATCCGCACGTGAGTGGTGTCGTTAGAAGCGCCTCGGCGAGGGCTACGTAAATATGTAATAAACTAAGGTAGGTGTAATATAAAAATTAAAGTTATGGTCCAAAAACTAGTTTTTCATTTCAACATTTTTTCGAGCTATCCGCACGTGAGTGGTGTCGTTAGAAGCGCCTCGGCGAGGGCTACGTAAATATGTAATAAACTAAGGTAGGTGTAATATAAAAATTAAAGTTATGGTCCAAAAACTAGTTTTTCATTTCAACATTTTTTCGAGCTATCCGCACGTGAGTGGTGTCGTTAGAAGCGCCTCGGCGAGGGCTACGTAAATATGTAATAAACTAAGGTAGGTGTAATATAAAAATTAAAGTTATGGTCCAAAAACTAGTTTTTCATTTCAACATTTTTTCGAGCTATCCGCACGTGAGTGGTGTCGTTAGAAGCGCCTCGGCGAGGGCTACGTAAATATGTAATAAACTAAGGTAGGTGTAATATAAAAATTAAAGTTATTGTCCAAAAACTAGTTTTTCATTTCAACATTTTTTCGAGCTATCCGCACGTGAGTGGTGTCGTTAGAAGCGCCTCGGCGAGGGCTACGTAAATATGTAATAAACTAAGGTAGGTGTAATATAAAAATTAAAGTTATGGTCCAAAAACTAGTTTTTCATTTCAACATTTTTTCGAGCTATCCGCACGTGAGTGGTGTCGTTAGAAGCGCCTCGGCGAGGGCTACGTAAATATGTAATAAACTAAGGTAGGTGTAATATAAAAATTAAAGTTATGGTCCAAAAACTAGTTTTTCATTTCAACATTTTTTCGAGCTATCCGCACGTGAGTGGTGTCGTTAGAAGCGCCTCGGCGAGGGCTACGTAAATATGTAATAAACTAAGGTAGGTGTAATATAAAAATTAAAGTTATGGTCCAAAAACTAGTTTTTCATTTCAACATTTTTTCGAGCTATCCGCACGTGAGTGGTGTCGTTAGAAGCGCCTCGGCGAGGGCTACGTAAATATGTAATAAACTAAGGTAGGTGTAATATAAAAATTAAAGTTATGGTCCAAAAACTAGTTTTTCATTTCAACATTTTTTCGAGCTATCCGCACGTGAGTGGTGTCGTTAGAAGCGCCTCGGCGAGGGCTACGTAAATATGTAATAAACTAAGGTAGGTGTAATATAAAAATTAAAGTTATGGTCCAAAAACTAGTTTTTCATTTCAACATTTTTTCGAGCTATCCGCACGTGAGTGGTGTCGTTAGAAGCGCCTCGGCGAGGGCTACGTAAATATGTAATAAACTAAGGTAGGTGTAATATAAAAATTAAAGTTATGGTCCAAAAACTAGTTTTTCATTTCAACATTTTTTCGAGCTATCCGCACGTGAGTGGTGTCGTTAGAAGCGCCTCGGCGAGGGCTACGTAAATATGTAATAAACTAAGGTAGGTGTAATATAAAAATTAAAGTTATGGTCCAAAAACTAGTTTTTCATTTCAACATTTTTTCGAGCTATCCGCACGTGAGTGGTGTCGTTAGAAGCGCCTCGGCGAGGGCTACGTAAATATGTAATAAACTAAGGTAGGTGTAATATAAAAATTAAAGTTATGGTCCAAAAACTAGTTTTTCATTTCAAAATTTTTTCGAGCTATCCGCACGTGAGTGGTGTCGTTAGAAGCGCCTCGGCGAGGGCTACGTAAATATGTAATAAACTAAGGTAGGTGTAATATAAAAATTAAAGTTATGGTCCAAAAACTAGTTTTTCATTTCAACATTTTTTCGAGCTATCCGCACGTGAGTGGTGTCGTTAGAAGCGCCTCGGCGAGGGCTACGTAAATATGTAATAAACTAAGGTAGGTGTAATATAAAAATTAAAGTTATGGTCCAAAAACTAGTTTTTCATTTCAACATTTTTTCGAGCTATCCGCACGTGAGTGGTGTCGTTAGAAGCGCCTCGGCGAGGGCTACGTAAATATGTAATAAACTAAGGTAGGTGTAATATAAAAATTAAAGTTATGGTCCAAAAACTAGTTTTTCATTTCAACATTTTTTCGAGCTATCCGCACGTGAGTGGTGTCGTTAGAAGCGCCTCGGCGAGGGCTACGTAAATATGTAATAAACTAAGGTAGGTGTAATATAAAAATTAAAGTTATGGTCCAAAAACTAGTTTTTCATTTCAACATTTTTTCGAGCTATCCGCACGTGAGTGGTGTCGTTAGAAGCGCCTCGGCGAGGGCTACGTAAATATGTAATAAACTAAGGTAGGTGTAATATAAAAATTAAAGTTATTGTCCAAAAACTAGTTTTTCATTTCAACATTTTTTCGAGCTATCCGCACGTGAGTGGTGTCGTTAGAAGCGCCTCGGCGAGGGCTACGTAAATATGTAATAAACTAAGGTAGGTGTAATATAAAAATTAAAGTTATGGTCCAAAAACTAGTTTTTCATTTCAACATTTTTTCGAGCTATCCGCACGTGAGTGGTGTCGTTAGAAGCGCCTCGGCGAGGGCTACGTAAATATGTAATAAACTAAGGTAGGTGTAATATAAAAATTAAAGTTATGGTCCAAAAACTAGTTTTTCATTTCAACATTTTTTCGAGCTATCCGCACGTGAGTGGTGTCGTTAGAAGCGCCTCGGCGAGGGCTACGTAAATATGTAATAAACTAAGGTAGGTGTAATATAAAAATTAAAGTTATGGTCCAAAAACTAGTTTTTCATTTCAACATTTTTTCGAGCTATCCGCACGTGAGTGGTGTCGTTAGAAGCGCCTCGGCGAGGGCTACGTAAATATGTAATAAACTAAGGTAGGTGTAATATAAAAATTAAAGTTATGGTCCAAAAACTAGTTTTTCATTTCAACATTTTTTCGAGCTATCCGCACGTGAGTGGTGTCGTTAGAAGCGCCTCGGCGAGGGCTACGTAAATATGTAATAAACTAAGGTAGGTGTAATATAAAAATTAAAGTTATGGTCCAAAAACTAGTTTTTCATTTCAACATTTTTTCGAGCTATCCGCACGTGAGTGGTGTCGTTAGAAGCGCCTCGGCGAGGGCTACGTAAATATGTAATAAACTAAGGTAGGTGTAATATAAAAATTAAAGTTATGGTCCAAAAACTAGTTTTTCATTTCAACATTTTTTCGAGCTATCCGCACGTGAGTGGTGTCGTTAGAAGCGCCTCGGCGAGGGCTACGTAAATATGTAATAAACTAAGGTAGGTGTAATATAAAAATTAAAGTTATGGTCCAAAAACTAGTTTTTCATTTCAACATTTTTTCGAGCTATCCGCACGTGAGTGGTGTCGTTAGAAGCGCCTCGGCGAGGGCTACGTAAATATGTAATAAACTAAGGTAGGTGTAATATAAAAATTAAAGTTATGGTCCAAAAACTAGTTTTTCATTTCAAAATTTTTTCGAGCTATCCGCACGTGAGTGGTGTCGTTAGAAGCGCCTCGGCGAGGGCTACGTAAATATGTAATAAACTAAGGTAGGTGTAATATAAAAATTAAAGTTATGGTCCAAAAACTAGTTTTTCATTTCAACATTTTTTCGAGCTATCCGCACGTGAGTGGTGTCGTTAGAAGCGCCTCGGCGAGGGCTACGTAAATATGTAATAAACTAAGGTAGGTGTAATATAAAAATTAAAGTTATGGTCCAAAAACTAGTTTTTCATTTCAACATTTTTTCGAGCTATCCGCACGTGAGTGGTGTCGTTAGAAGCGCCTCGGCGAGGGCTACGTAAATATGTAATAAACTAAGGTAGGTGTAATATAAAAATTAAAGTTATGGTCCAAAAACTAGTTTTTCATTTCAACATTTTTTCGAGCTATCCGCACGTGAGTGGTGTCGTTAGAAGCGCCTCGGCGAGGGGCTACGTAAATATGTAATAAACTAAGGTAGGTGTAATATAAAAATTAAAGTTATGGTCCAAAAACTAGTTTTTCATTTCAACATTTTTTCGAGCTATCCGCACGTGAGTGGTGTCGTTAGAAGCGCCTCGGCGAGGGCTACGTAAATATGTAATAAACTAAGGTAGGTGTAATATAAAAATTAAAGTTATTGTCCAAAAACTAGTTTTTCATTTCAACATTTTTTCGAGCTATCCGCACGTGAGTGGTGTCGTTAGAAGCGCCTCGGCGAGGGCTACGTAAATATGTAATAAACTAAGGTAGGTGTAATATAAAAATTAAAGTTATGGTCCAAAAACTAGTTTTTCATTTCAACATTTTTTCGAGCTATCCGCACGTGAGTGGTGTCGTTAGAAGCGCCTCGGCGAGGGGCTACGTAAATATGTAATAAACTAAGGTAGGTGTAATATAAAAATTAAAGTTATGGTCCAAAAACTAGTTTTTCATTTCAACATTTTTTCGAGCTATCCGCACGTGAGTGGTGTCGTTAGAAGCGCCTCGGCGAGGGCTACGTAAATATGTAATAAACTAAGGTAGGTGTAATATAAAAATTAAAGTTATGGTCCAAAAACTAGTTTTTCATTTCAACATTTTTTCGAGCTATCCGCACGTGAGTGGTGTCGTTAGAAGCGCCTCGGCGAGGGCTACGTAAATATGTAATAAACTAAGGTTGGTGTAATATAAAAATTAAAGTTATGGTCCAAAAACTAGTTTTTCATTTCAACATTTTTTCGAGCTATCCGCACGTGAGTGGTGTCGTTAGAAGCGCCTCGGCGAGGGCTACGTAAATATGTAATAAACTAAGGTAGGTGTAATATAAAAATTAAAGTTATGGTCCAAAAACTAGTTTTTCATTTCAACATTTTTTCGAGCTATCCGCACGTGAGTGGTGTCGTTAGAAGCGCCTCGGCGAGGGCTACGTAAATATGTAATAAACTAAGGTAGGTGTAATATAAAAATTAAAGTTATGGTCCAAAAAACTAGTTTTTCATTTCAACATTTTTTCGAGCTATCCGCACGTGAGTGGTGTCGTTAGAAGCGCCTCGGCGAGGGCTACGTAAATATGTAATAAACTAAGGTAGGTGTAATATAAAAATTAAAGTTATGGTCCAAAAACTAGTTTTTCATTTCAAAATTTTTTCGAGCTATCCGCACGTGAGTGGTGTCGTTAGAAGCGCCTCGGCGAGGGCTACGTAAATATGTAATAAACTAAGGTAGGTGTAATATAAAAATTAAAGTTATGGTCCAAAAACTAGTTTTTCATTTCAACATTTTTTCGAGCTATCCGCACGTGAGTGGTGTCGTTAGAAGCGCCTCGGCGAGGGGCTACGTAAATATGTAATAAACTAAGGTAGGTGTAATATAAAAATTAAAGTTATGGTCCAAAAACTAGTTTTTCATTTTCAACATTTTTTCGAGCTATCCGCACGTGAGTGGTGTCGTTAGAAGCGCCTCGGCGAGGGCTACGTAAATATGTAATAAACTAAGGTAGGTGTAATATAAAAATTAAAGTTATGGTCCAAAAACTAGTTTTTCATTTCAACATTTTTTCGAGCTATCCGCACGTGAGTGGTGTCGTTAGAAGCGCCTCGGCGAGGGCTACGTAAATATGTAATAAACTAAGGTAGGTGTAATATAAAAATTAAAGTTATGGTCCAAAAACTAGTTTTTCATTTCAACATTTTTTCGAGCTATCCGCACGTGAGTGGTGTCGTTAGAAGCGCCTCGGCGAGGGCTACGTAAATATGTAATAAACTAAGGTAGGTGTAATATAAAAATTAAAGTTATGGTCCAAAAACTAGTTTTTCATTTTAACATTTTTTCGAGCTATCCGCACGTGAGTGGTGTCGTTAGAAGCGCCTCGCCGAGGGGCTACGTAAATATGTAATAAACTAAGGTAGGTGTAATATAAAAATTAAAGTTATGGTCCAAAAAACTAGTTTTTCATTTCAACATTTTTTCGAGCTATCCGCACGTGAGTGGTGTCGTTAGAAGCGCCTCGGCGAGGGCTACGTAAATATGTAATAAACTAAGGTAGGTGTAATATAAAAATTAAAGTTATGGT
>CAJQGB010000011.1:0-60952 GCA_905475315.1 Autographa pulchrina | reverse complement strand
ACTCACGTGCGGATAGCTCGAAAAAATGTTGAAATGAAAAACTAGTTTTTGGACCATAACTTTAATTTTTATATTACACCTACCTTAGTTTATTACATATTTACGTAGCCCTCGCCGAGGCGCTTCTAACGACACCACTCACGTGCGGATAGCTCGAAAAAATGTTGAAATGAAAAACTAGTTTTGGACCATAACTTTAATTTTTATATTACACCTACCTTAGTTTATTACATATTTACGTAGCCCTCGCCGAGGCGCTTCTAACGACACCACTCACGTGCGGATAGCTCGAAAAAATGTTGAAATGAAAAACTAGTTTTTGGACCATAACTTTAATTTTTATATTACACCTACCTTAGTTTATTACATATTTACGTAGCCCTCGCCGAGGCGCTTCTAACGACACCACTCACGTGCGGATAGCTCGAAAAAATGTTGAAATGAAAAACTAGTTTTTGGACCATAACTTTAATTTTTATATTACACCTACCTTAGTTTATTACATATTTACGTAGCCCTCGCCGAGGCGCTTCTAACGACACCACTCACGTGCGGATAGCTCGAAAAAATGTTGAAATGAAAAACTAGTTTTTGGACCATAACTTAATTTTTATATTACACCTACCTTAGTTTATTACATATTTACGTAGCCCTCGCCGAGGCGCTTCTAACGACACCACTCACGTGCGGATAGCTCGAAAAAATGTTGAAATGAAAAACTAGTTTTTGGACCATAACTTTAATTTTTATATTACACCTACCTTAGTTTATTACATATTTACGTAGCCCTCGCCGAGGCGCTTCTAACGACACCACTCACGTGCGGATAGCTCGAAAAAATGTTGAAATGAAAAACTAGTTTTTGGACCATAACTTTAATTTTTATATTACACCTACCTTAGTTTATTACATATTTACGTAGCCCTCGCCGAGGCGCTTCTAACGACACCACTCACGTGCGGATAGCTCGAAAAAATGTTGAAATGAAAAACTAGTTTTTGGACCATAACTTTAATTTTTATATTACACCTACCTTAGTTTATTACATATTTACGTAGCCCTCGCCGAGGCGCTTCTAACGACACCACTCACGTGCGGATAGCTCGAAAAAATGTTGAAATGAAAAACTAGTTTTTGGACCATAACTTTAATTTTTATATTACACCTACCTTAGTTTATTACATATTTACGTAGCCCTCGCCGAGGCGCTTCTAACGACACCACTCACGTGCGGATAGCTCGAAAAAATGTTGAAATGAAAAACTAGTTTTTGGACCATAACTTTAATTTTTATATTACACCTACCTTAGTTTATTACATATTTACGTAGCCCTCGCCGAGGCGCTTCTAACGACACCACTCACGTGCGGATAGCTCGAAAAAATGTTGAAATGAAAAACTAGTTTTTGGACCATAACTTTAATTTTTATATTACACCTACCTTAGTTTATTACATATTTACGTAGCCCTCGCCGAGGCGCTTCTAACGACACCACTCACGTGCGGATAGCTCGAAAAAATGTTGAAATGAAAAAACTAGTTTTTGGACCATAACTTTAATTTTTATATTACACCTACCTTAGTTTATTACATATTTACGTAGCCCTCGCCGAGGCGCTTCTAACGACACCACTCACGTGCGGATAGCTCGAAAAAATGTTGAAATGAAAAACTAGTTTTTGGACCATAACTTTAATTTTTATATTACACCTACCTTAGTTTATTACATATTTACGTAGCCCTCGCCGAGGCGCTTCTAACGACACCACTCACGTGCGGATAGCTCGAAAAAATGTTGAAATGAAAAACTAGTTTTTGGACCATAACTTTAATTTTTATATTACACCTACCTTAGTTTATTACATATTTACGTAGCCCTCGCCGAGGCGCTTCTAACGACACCACTCACGTGCGGATAGCTCGAAAAAATGTTGAAATGAAAAACTAGTTTTTGGACCATAACTTTAATTTTTATATTACACCTACCTTAGTTTATTACATATTTACGTAGCCCTCGCCGAGGCGCTTCTAACGACACCACTCACGTGCGGATAGCTCGAAAAAATGTTGAAATGAAAAACTAGTTTTTGGACCATAACTTTAATTTTTATATTACACCTACCTTAGTTTATTACATATTTACGTAGCCCTCGCCGAGGCGCTTCTAACGACACCACTCACGTGCGGATAGCTCGGAAAAATGTTGAAATGAAAAACTAGTTTTTGGACCATAACTTTAATTTTTATATTACACCTACCTTAGTTTATTACATATTTACGTAGCCCTCGCCGAGGCGCTTCTAACGACACCACTCACGTGCGGATAGCTCGAAAAAATGTTGAAATGAAAAACTAGTTTTTGGACCATAACTTTAATTTTTATATTACACCTACCTTAGTTTATTACATATTTACGTAGCCCTCGCCGAGGCGCTTCTAACGACACCACTCACGTGCGGATAGCTCGAAAAAATGTTGAAATGAAAAACTAGTTTTTGGACCATAACTTTAATTTTTATATTACACCTACCTTAGTTTATTACATATATACGTAGCCCTCGCCGAGGCGCTTCTAACGACACCACTCACGTGCGGATAGCTCGAAAAAATGTTGAAATGAAAAACTAGTTTTTGGACCATAACTTTAATTTTTATATTACACCTACCTTAGTTTATTACATATTTACGTAGCCCTCGCCGAGGCGCTTCTAACGACACCACTCACGTGCGGATAGCTCGAAAAAATGTTGAAATGAAAAACTAGTTTTTGGACCATAACTTTAATTTTTATATTACACCTACCTTAGTTTATTACATATTTACGTAGCCCTCGCCGAGGCGCTTCTAACGACACCACTCACGTGCGGATAGCTCGAAAAAATGTTGAAATGAAAAACTAGTTTTTGGACCATAACTTTAATTTTTATATTACACCTACCTTAGTTTATTACATATTTACGTAGCCCTCGCCGAGGCGCTTCTAACGACACCACTCACGTGCGGATAGCTCGAAAAAATGTTGAAATGAAAAACTAGTTTTTGGACCATAACTTTAATTTTTATATTACACCTACCTTAGTTTATTACATATTTACGTAGCCCTCGCCGAGGCGCTTCTAACGACACCACTCACGTGCGGATAGCTCGAAAAAATGTTGAAATGAAAAACTAGTTTTTGGACCATAACTTTAATTTTTATATTACACCTACCTTAGTTTATTACATATTTACGTAGCCCTCGCCGAGGCGCTTCTAACGACACCACTCACGTGCGGATAGCTCGAAAAAATGTTGAAATGAAAAACTAGTTTTTGGACCATAACTTTAATTTTTATATTACACCTACCTTAGTTTATTACATATTTACGTAGCCCTCGCCGAGGCGCTTCTAACGACACCACTCACGTGCGGATAGCTCGAAAAAATGTTGAAATGAAAAACTAGTTTTTGGACCATAACTTTAATTTTTATATTACACCTACCTTAGTTTATTACATATTTACGTAGCCCCTCGCCGAGGCGCTTCTAACGACACCACTCACGTGCGGATAGCTCGAAAAAATGTTGAAATGAAAAACTAGTTTTTGGACCATAACTTTAATTTTTATATTACACCTACCTTAGTTTATTACATATTTACGTAGCCCTCGCCGAGGCGCTTCTAACGACACCACTCACGTGCGGATAGCTCGAAAAAATGTTGAAATGAAAAACTAGTTTTTGGACCATAACTTTAATTTTTATATTACACCTACCTTAGTTTATTACATATTTACGTAGCCCTCGCCGAGGCGCTTCTAACGACACCACTCACGTGCGGATAGCTCGAAAAAATGTTGAAATGAAAAACTAGTTTTTGGACCATAACTTTAATTTTTATATTACACCTACCTTAGTTTATTACATATTTACGTAGCCCTCGCCGAGGCGCTTCTAACGACACCACTCACGTGCGGATAGCTCGAAAAAATGTTGAAATGAAAAACTAGTTTTTGGACCATAACTTTAATTTTTATATTACACCTACCTTAGTTTATTACATATTTACGTAGCCCTCGCCGAGGCGCTTCTAACGACACCACTCACGTGCGGATAGCTCGAAAAAATGTTGAAATGAAAAACTAGTTTTTGGACCATAACTTTAATTTTTATATTACACCTACCTTAGTTTATTACATATTTACGTAGCCCTCGCCGAGGCGCTTCTAACGACACCACTCACGTGCGGATAGCTCGAAAAAATGTTGAAATGAAAAACTAGTTTTTGGACCATAACTTTAATTTTTATATTACACCTACCTTAGTTTATTACATATTTACGTAGCCCTCGCCGAGGCGCTTCTAACGACACCACTCACGTGCGGATAGCTCGAAAAAATGTTGAAATGAAAAACTAGATTTTGGACCATAACTTTAATTTTTATATTACACCTACCTTAGTTTATTACATATTTACGTAGCCCTCGCCGAGGCGCTTCTAACGACACCACTCACGTGCGGATAGCTCGAAAAAATGTTGAAATGAAAAACTAGTTTTTGGACCATAACTTTAATTTTTATATTACACCTACCTTAGTTTATTACATATATACGTAGCCCTCGCCGAGGCGCTTCTAACGACACCACTCACGTGCGGATAGCTCGAAAAAATGTTGAAATGAAAAACTAGTTTTTGGACCATAACTTTAATTTTTATATTACACCTACCTTAGTTTATTACATATTTACGTAGCCCTCGCCGAGGCGCTTCTAACGACACCACTCACGTGCGGATAGCTCGAAAAAATGTTGAAATGAAAAACTAGTTTTTGGACCATAACTTTAATTTTTATATTACACCTACCTTAGTTTATTACATATTTACGTAGCCCTCGCCGAGGCGCTTCTAACGACACCACTCACGTGCGGATAGCTCGAAAAAATGTTGAAATGAAAAACTAGTTTTTGGACCATAACTTTAATTTTTATATTACACCTACCTTAGTTTATTACATATTTACGTAGCCCTCGCCGAGGCGCTTCTAACGACACCACTCACGTGCGGATAGCTCGAAAAAATGTTGAAATGAAAAACTAGTTTTTGGACCATAACTTTAATTTTTATATTACACCTACCTTAGTTTATTACATATTTACGTAGCCCTCGCCGAGGCGCTTCTAACGACACCACTCACGTGCGGATAGCTCGAAAAAATGTTGAAATGAAAAACTAGTTTTTGGACCATAACTTTAATTTTTATATTACACCTACCTTAGTTTATTACATATTTACGTAGCCCTCGCCGAGGCGCTTCTAACGACACCACTCACGTGCGGATAGCTCGAAAAAATGTTGAAATGAAAAACTAGTTTTTGGACCATAACTTTAATTTTTATATTACACCTACCTTAGTTTATTACATATTTACGTAGCCCTCGCCGAGGCGCTTCTAACGACACCACCCACGTGCGGCTAGCTCGCAAAAAATGTTGAAATGAAAAACTAGTTTTTGGACCATAACTTTAATTTTTATATTACACCTACCTTAGTTTATTACATATTTACGTAGCCCTCGCCGAGGCGCTTCTAACGACACCACTCACGTGCGGATAGCTCGAAAAAATGTTGAAATGAAAAACTAGTTTTTGGACCATAACTTTAATTTTTATATTACACCTACCTTAGTTTATTACATATTTACGTAGCCCTCGCCGAGGCGCTTCTAACGACACCACTCACGTGCGGATAGCTCGAAAAAATGTTGAAATGAAAAACTAGTTTTTGGACCATAACTTTAATTTTTATATTACACCTACCTTAGTTTATTACATATTTACGTAGCCCTCGCCGAGGCGCTTCTAACGACACCACTCACGTGCGGATAGCTCGAAAAAATGTTGAAATGAAAAACTAGTTTTTGGACCATAACTTTAATTTTTATATTACACCTACCTTAGTTTATTACATATTTACGTAGCCCTCGCCGAGGCGCTTCTAACGACACCACTCACGTGCGGATAGCTCGAAAAATGTTGAAATGAAAAACTAGTTTTTGGACCATAACTTTAATTTTTATATTACACCTACCTTAGTTTATTACATATTTACGTAGCCCTCGCCGAGGCGCTTCTAACGACACCACTCACGTGCGGATAGCTCGAAAAAATGTTGAAATGAAAAACTAGTTTTTGGACCATAACTTTAATTTTTATATTACACCTACCTTAGTTTATTACATATTTACGTAGCCCTCGCCGAGGCGCTTCTAACGACACCACTCACGTGCGGATAGCTCGAAAAAATGTTGAAATGAAAAACTAGTTTTTGGACCATAACTTTAATTTTTATATTACACCTACCTTAGTTTATTACATATTTACGTAGCCCTCGCCGAGGCGCTTCTAACGACACCACTCACGTGCGGATAGCTCGAAAAAATGTTGAAATGAAAAACTAGTTTTTGGACCATAACTTTAATTTTTATATTACACCTACCTTAGTTTATTACATATTTACGTAGCCCTCGCCGAGGCGCTTCTAACGACACCACTCACGTGCGGATAGCTCGAAAAAATGTTGAAATGAAAAACTAGTTTTTGGACCATAACTTTAATTTTTATATTACACCTACCTTAGTTTATTACATATTTACGTAGCCCTCGCCGAGGCGCTTCTAACGACACCACTCACGTGCGGATAGCTCGAAAAAAATGTTGAAATGAAAAACTAGTTTTTGGACCATAACTTTAATTTTTATATTACACCTACCTTAGTTTATTACATATTTACGTAGCCCTCGCCGAGGCGCTTCTAACGACACCACTCACGTGCGGATAGCTCGAAAAAATGTTGAAATGAAAAACTAGTTTTTGGACCATAACTTTAATTTTTATATTACACCTACCTTAGTTTATTACATATTTACGTAGCCCTCGCCGAGGCGCTTCTAACGACACCACTCACGTGCGGATAGCTCGAAAAAATGTTGAAATGAAAAACTAGTTTTTGGACCATAACTTTAATTTTTATATTACACCTACCTTAGTTTATTACATATTTACGTAGCCCTCGCCGAGGCGCTTCTAACGACACCACTCACGTGCGGATAGCTCGAAAAAATGTTGAAATGAAAAACTAGTTTTTGGACCATAACTTTAATTTTTATATTACACCTACCTTAGTTTATTACATATTTACGTAGCCCTCGCCGAGGCGCTTCTAACGACACCACTCACGTGCGGATAGCTCGAAAAAATGTTGAAATGAAAAACTAGTTTTTGGACCATAACTTTAATTTTTATATTACACCTACCTTAGTTTATTACATATTTACGTAGCCCTCGCCGAGGCGCTTCTAACGACACCACTCACGTGCGGATAGCTCGAAAAAATGTTGAAATGAAAAACTAGTTTTTGGACCATAACTTTAATTTTTATATTACACCTACCTTAGTTTATTACATATTTACGTAGCCCTCGCCGAGGCGCTTCTAACGACACCACTCACGTGCGGATAGCTCGAAAAAATGTTGAAATGAAAAACTAGTTTTTGGACCATAACTTTAATTTTTATATTACACCTACCTTAGTTTATTACATATTTACGTAGCCCTCGCCGAGGCGCTTCTAACGACACCACTCACGTGCGGATAGCTCGAAAAAATGTTGAAATGAAAAACTAGTTTTTGGACCATAACTTTAATTTTTATATTACACCTACCTTAGTTTATTACATATTTACGTAGCCCTCGCCGAGGCGCTTCTAACGACACCACTCACGTGCGGATAGCTCGAAAAAATGTTGAAATGAAAAACTAGTTTTTGGACCATAACTTTAATTTTTATATTACACCTACCTTAGTTTATTACATATTTACGTAGCCCTCGCCGAGGCGCTTCTAACGACACCACTCACGTGCGGATAGCTCGAAAAAATGTTGAAATGAAAAACTAGTTTTTGGACCATAACTTTAATTTTTATATTACACCTACCTTAGTTTATTACATATTTACGTAGCCCTCGCCGAGGCGCTTCTAACGACACCACTCACGTGCGGATAGCTCGAAAAAATGTTGAAATGAAAAACTAGTTTTTGGACCATAACTTTAATTTTTATATTACACCTACCTTAGTTTATTACATATTTACGTAGCCCTCGCCGAGGCGCTTCTAACGACACCACTCACGTGCGGATAGCTCGAAAAAATGTTGAAATGAAAAACTAGTTTTTGGACCATAACTTTAATTTTTATATTACACCTACCTTAGTTTATTACATATTTACGTAGCCCTCGCCGAGGCGCTTCTAACGACACCACTCACGTGCGGATAGCTCGAAAAAATGTTGAAATGAAAAACTAGTTTTTGGACCATAACTTTAATTTTTATATTACACCTACCTTAGTTTATTACATATTTACGTAGCCCTCGCCGAGGCGCTTCTAACGACACCACTCACGTGCGGATAGCTCGAAAAAATGTTGAAATGAAAAACTAGTTTTTGGACCATAACTTTAATTTTTATATTACACCTACCTTAGTTTATTACATATTTACGTAGCCCTCGCCGAGGCGCTTCTAACGACACCACTCACGTGCGGATAGCTCGAAAAAATGTTGAAATGAAAAACTAGTTTTTGGACCATAACTTTAATTTTTATATTACACCTACCTTAGTTTATTACATATTTACGTAGCCCTCGCCGAGGCGCTTCTAACGACACCACTCACGTGCGGATAGCTCGAAAAAATGTTGAAATGAAAAACTAGTTTTTGGACCATAACTTTAATTTTTATATTACACCTACCTTAGTTTATTACATATTTACGTAGCCCTCGCCGAGGCGCTTCTAACGACACCACTCACGTGCGGATAGCTCGAAAAAATGTTGAAATGAAAAACTAGTTTTTGGACCATAACTTTAATTTTTATATTACAACTACCTTAGTTTATTACATATTTACGTAGCCCTCGCCGAGGCGCTTCTAACGACACCACTCACGTGCGGATAGCTCGAAAAAATGTTGAAATGAAAAACTAGTTTTTGGACCATAACTTTAATTTTTATATTACACCTACCTTAGTTTATTACATATTTACGTAGCCCTCGCCGAGGCGCTTCTAACGACACCACTCACGTGCGGATAGCTCGAAAAAATGTTGAAATGAAAAACTAGTTTTTGGACCATAACTTTAATTTTTATATTACACCTACCTTAGTTTATTACATATTTACGTAGCCCTCGCCGAGGCGCTTCTAACGACACCACTCACGTGCGGATAGCTCGAAAAAATGTTGAAATGAAAAACTAGTTTTTGGACCATAACTTTAATTTTTATATTACACCTACCTTAGTTTATTACATATTTACGTAGCCCTCGCCGAGGCGCTTCTAACGACACCACTCACGTGCGGATAGCTCGAAAAAATGTTGAAATGAAAAACTAGTTTTTGGACCATAACTTTAATTTTTATATTACACCTACCTTAGTTTATTACATATTTACGTAGCCCTCGCCGAGGCGCTTCTAACGACACCACTCACGTGCGGATAGCTCGAAAAAATGTTGAAATGAAAAACTAGTTTTTGGACCATAACTTTAATTTTTATATTACACCTACCTTAGTTTATTACATATTTACGTAGCCCTCGCCGAGGCGCTTCTAACGACACCACTCACGTGCGGATAGCTCGGAAAAATGTTGAAATGAAAAACTAGTTTTTGGACCATAACTTTAATTTTTATATTACACCTACCTTAGTTTATTACATATTTACGTAGCCCTCGCCGAGGCGCTTCTAACGACACCACTCACGTGCGGATAGCTCGAAAAAATGTTGAAATGAAAAACTAGTTTTTGGACTATAACTTTAATTTTTATATTACACCTACCTTAGTTTATTACATATTTACGTAGCCCTCGCCGAGGCGCTTCTAACGACACCACTCACGTGCGGATAGCTCGAAAAAATGTTGAAATGAAAAACTAGTTTTTGGACCATAACTTTAATTTTTATATTACACCTACCTTAGTTTATCACATATATACGTAGCCCTCGCCGAGGCGCTTCTAACGACACCACTCACGTGCGGATAGCTCGAAAAAATGTTGAAATGAAAAACTAGTTTTTGGACCATAACTTTAATTTTTATATTACACCTACCTTAGTTTATTACATATTTACGTAGCCCTCGCCGAGGCGCTTCTAACGACACCACTCACGTGCGGATAGCTCGAAAAAATGTTGAAATGAAAAACTAGTTTTTGGACCATAACTTTAATTTTTATATTACACCTACCTTAGTTTATTACATATTTACGTAGCCCTCGCCGAGGCGCTTCTAACGACACCACTCACGTGCGGATAGCTCGAAAAAATGTTGAAATGAAAAACTAGTTTTTGGACCATACCTTTAATTTTTATATTACACCTACCTTAGTTTATTACATATTTACGTAGCCCTCGCCGAGGCGCTTCTAACGACACCACTCACGTGCGGATAGCTCGGAAAAATGTTGAAATGAAAAACTAGTTTTTGGACCATAACTTTAATTTTTATATTACACCTACCTTAGTTTATTACATATTTACGTAGCCCTCGCCGAGGCGCTTCTAACGACACCACTCACGTGCGGATAGCTCGAAAAAATGTTGAAATGAAAAACTAGTTTTTGGACCATAACTTTAATTTTTATATTACACCTACCTTAGTTTATTACATATTTACGTAGCCCTCGCCGAGGCGCTTCTAACGACACCACTCACGTGCGGATAGCTCGAAAAAATGTTGAAATGAAAAACTAGTTTTTGGACCATAACTTTAATTTTTATATTACACCTACCTTAGTTTATTACATATTTACGTAGCCCTCGCCGAGGCGCTTCTAACGACACCACTCACGTGCGGATAGCTCGAAAAAATGTTGAAATGAAAAACTAGTTTTTGGACCATAACTTTAATTTTTATATTACACCTACCTTAGTTTATTACATATTTACGTAGCCCTCGCCGAGGCGCTTCTAACGACACCACTCACGTGCGGATAGCTCGGAAAAATGTTGAAATGAAAAACTAGTTTTTGGACCATAACTTTAATTTTTATATTACACCTACCTTAGTTTATTACATATTTACGTAGCCCTCGCCGAGGCGCTTCTAACGACACCACTCACGTGCGGATAGCTCGAAAAAATGTTGAAATGAAAAACTAGTTTTTGGACCATAACTTTAATTTTTATATTACACCTACCTTAGTTTATTACATATTTACGTAGCCCTCGCCGAGGCGCTTCTAACGACACCACTCACGTGCGGATAGCTCGAAAAAATGTTGAAATGAAAAACTAGTTTTTGGACCATAACTTTAATTTTTATATTACACCTACCTTAGTTTATTACATATTTACGTAGCCCTCGCCGAGGCGCTTCTAACGACACCACTCACGTGCGGATAGCTCGAAAAAATGTTGAAATGAAAAACTAGTTTTTGGACCATAACTTTAATTTTTATATTACACCTACCTTAGTTTATTACATATATACGTAGCCCTCGCCGAGGCGCTTCTAACGACACCACTCACGTGCGGATAGCTCGAAAAAATGTTGAAATGAAAAACTAGTTTTTGGACCATAACTTTAATTTTTATATTACACCTACCTTAGTTTATTACATATTTACGTAGCCCTCGCCGAGGCGCTTCTAACGACACCACTCACGTGCGGATAGCTCGAAAAAATGTTGAAATGAAAAACTAGTTTTTGGACCATAACTTTAATTTTTATATTACACCTACCTTAGTTTATTACATATTTACGTAGCCCTCGCCGAGGCGCTTCTAACGACACCACTCACGTGCGGATAGCTCGAAAAAATGTTGAAATGAAAAACTAGTTTTTGGACCATAACTTTAATTTTTATATTACACCTACCTTAGTTTATTACATATTTACGTAGCCCTCGCCGAGGCGCTTCTAACGACACCACTCACGTGCGGATAGCTCGAAAAAATGTTGAAATGAAAAACTAGTTTTTGGACCATAACTTTAATTTTTATATTACACCTACCTTAGTTTATTACATATTTACGTAGCCCTCGCCGAGGCGCTTCTAACGACACCACTCACGTGCGGATAGCTCGAAAAAATGTTGAAATGAAAAACTAGTTTTTGGACCATAACTTTAATTTTTATATTACACCTACCTTAGTTTATTACATATTTACGTAGCCCTCGCCGAGGCGCTTCTAACGACACCACTCACGTGCGGATAGCTCGAAAAAATGTTGAAATGAAAAACTAGTTTTTGGACCATAACTTTAATTTTTATATTACACCTACCTTAGTTTATTACATATTTACGTAGCCCTCGCCGAGGCGCTTCTAACGACACCACTCACGTGCGGATAGCTCGAAAAAATGTTGAAATGAAAAACTAGTTTTTGGACCATAACTTTAATTTTTATATTACACCTACCTTAGTTTATTACATATTTACGTAGCCCTCGCCGAGGCGCTTCTAACGACACCACTCACGTGCGGATAGCTCGAAAAAATGTTGAAATGAAAAACTAGTTTTTGGACCATAACTTTAATTTTTATATTACACCTACCTTAGTTTATTACATATTTACGTAGCCCTCGCCGAGGCGCTTCTAACGACACCACTCACGTGCGGATAGCTCGAAAAAATGTTGAAATGAAAAACTAGTTTTTGGACCATAACTTTAATTTTTATATTACACCTACCTTAGTTTATTACATATTTACGTAGCCCTCGCCGAGGCGCTTCTAACGACACCACTCACGTGCGGATAGCTCGAAAAAATGTTGAAATGAAAAACTAGTTTTTGGACCATAACTTTAATTTTTATATTACACCTACCTTAGTTTATTACATATTTACGTAGCCCTCGCCGAGGCGCTTCTAACGACACCACTCACGTGCGGATAGCTCGAAAAAATGTTGAAATGAAAAACTAGTTTTTGGACCATAACTTTAATTTTTATATTACACCTACCTTAGTTTATTACATATTTACGTAGCCCTCGCCGAGGCGCTTCTAACGACACCACTCACGTGCGGATAGCTCGAAAAAATGTTGAAATGAAAAACTAGTTTTTGGACCATAACTTTAATTTTTATATTACACCTACCTTAGTTTATTACATATTTACGTAGCCCTCGCCGAGGCGCTTCTAACGACACCACTCACGTGCGGATAGCTCGAAAAAATGTTGAAATGAAAAACTAGTTTTTGGACCATAACTTTAATTTTTATATTACACCTACCTTAGTTTATTACATATTTACGTAGCCCTCGCCGAGGCGCTTCTAACGACACCACTCACGTGCGGATAGCTCGAAAAAATGTTGAAATGAAAAACTAGTTTTTGGACCATAACTTTAATTTTTATATTACACCTACCTTAGTTTATTACATATTTACGTAGCCCTCGCCGAGGCGCTTCTAACGACACCACTCACGTGCGGATAGCTCGAAAAAATGTTGAAATGAAAAACTAGTTTTTGGACCATAACTTTAATTTTTATATTACACCTACCTTAGTTTATTACATATTTACGTAGCCCTCGCCGAGGCGCTTCTAACGACACCACTCACGTGCGGATAGCTCGAACAAATGTTGAAATGAAAAACTAGTTTTTGGACCATAACTTTAATTTTTATATTACACCTACCTTAGTTTATTACATATTTACGTAGCCCTCGCCGAGGCGCTTCTAACGACACCACTCACGTGCGGATAGCTCGAAAAAATGTTGAAATGAAAAACTAGTTTTTGGACCATAACTTTAATTTTTATATTACACCTACCTTAGTTTATTACATATTTACGTAGCCCTCGCCGAGGCGCTTCTAACGACACCACTCACGTGCGGATAGCTCGGAAAAATGTTGAAATGAAAAACTAGTTTTTGGACCATAACTTTAATTTTTATATTACACCTACCTTAGTTTATTACATATTTACGTAGCCCTCGCCGAGGCGCTTCTAACGACACCACTCACGTGCGGATAGCTCGAAAAAATGTTGAAATGAAAAACTAGTTTTTGGACCATAACTTTAATTTTTATATTACACCTACCTTAGTTTATTACATATTTACGTAGCCCTCGCCGAGGCGCTTCTAACGACACCACTCACGTGCGGATAGCTCGAAAAAATGTTGAAATGAAAAACTAGTTTTTGGACCATAACTTTAATTTTTATATTACACCTACCTTAGTTTATTACATATATACGTAGCCCTCGCCGAGGCGCTTCTAACGACACCACTCACGTGCGGATAGCTCGAAAAAATGTTGAAATGAAAAACTAGTTTTTGGACCATAACTTTAATTTTTATATTACACCTACCTTAGTTTATTACATATTTACGTAGCCCTCGCCGAGGCGCTTCTAACGACACCACTCACGTGCGGATAGCTCGAAAAAATGTTGAAATGAAAAACTAGTTTTTGGACCATAACTTTAATTTTTATATTACACCTACCTTAGTTTATTACATATTTACGTAGCCCTCGCCGAGGCGCTTCTAACGACACCACTCACGTGCGGATAGCTCGAAAAAATGTTGAAATGAAAAACTAGTTTTTGGACCATACCTTTAATTTTTATATTACACCTACCTTAGTTTATTACATATTTACGTAGCCCTCGCCGAGGCGCTTCTAACGACACCACTCACGTGCGGATAGCTCGGAAAAATGTTGAAATGAAAAACTAGTTTTTGGACCATAACTTTAATTTTTATATTACACCTACCTTAGTTTATTACATATTTACGTAGCCCTCGCCGAGGCGCTTCTAACGACACCACTCACGTGCGGATAGCTCGAAAAAATGTTGAAATGAAAAACTAGTTTTTGGACCATAACTTTAATTTTTATATTACACCTACCTTAGTTTATTACATATTTACGTAGCCCTCGCCGAGGCGCTTCTAACGACACCACTCACGTGCGGATAGCTCGAAAAAATGTTGAAATGAAAAACTAGTTTTTGGACCATAACTTTAATTTTTATATTACACCTACCTTAGTTTATTACATATTTACGTAGCCCTCGCCGAGGCGCTTCTAACGACACCACTCACGTGCGGATAGCTCGAAAAAATGTTGAAATGAAAAACTAGTTTTTGGACCATAACTTTAATTTTTATATTACACCTACCTTAGTTTATTACATATTTACGTAGCCCTCGCCGAGGCGCTTCTAACGACACCACTCACGTGCGGATAGCTCGGAAAAATGTTGAAATGAAAAACTAGTTTTTGGACCATAACTTTAATTTTTATATTACACCTACCTTAGTTTATTACATATTTACGTAGCCCTCGCCGAGGCGCTTCTAACGACACCACTCACGTGCGGATAGCTCGAAAAAATGTTGAAATGAAAAACTAGTTTTTGGACCATAACTTTAATTTTTATATTACACCTACCTTAGTTTATTACATATTTACGTAGCCCTCGCCGAGGCGCTTCTAACGACACCACTCACGTGCGGATAGCTCGAAAAAATGTTGAAATGAAAAACTAGTTTTTGGACCATAACTTTAATTTTTATATTACACCTACCTTAGTTTATTACATATTTACGTAGCCCTCGCCGAGGCGCTTCTAACGACACCACTCACGTGCGGATAGCTCGAAAAAATGTTGAAATGAAAAACTAGTTTTTGGACCATAACTTTAATTTTTATATTACACCTACCTTAGTTTATTACATATATACGTAGCCCTCGCCGAGGCGCTTCTAACGACACCACTCACGTGCGGATAGCTCGAAAAAATGTTGAAATGAAAAACTAGTTTTTGGACCATAACTTTAATTTTTATATTACACCTACCTTAGTTTATTACATATTTACGTAGCCCTCGCCGAGGCGCTTCTAACGACACCACTCACGTGCGGATAGCTCGAAAAAATGTTGAAATGAAAAACTAGTTTTTGGACCATAACTTTAATTTTTATATTACACCTACCTTAGTTTATTACATATTTACGTAGCCCTCGCCGAGGCGCTTCTAACAACACCACTCACGTGCGGATAGCTCGAAAAAATGTTGAAATGAAAAACTAGTTTTTGGACCATAACTTTAATTTTTATATTACACCTACCTTAGTTTATTACATATTTACGTAGCCCTCGCCGAGGCGCTTCTAACGACACCACTCACGTGCGGATAGCTCGAAAAAATGTTGAAATGAAAAACTAGTTTTTGGACCATAACTTTAATTTTTATATTACACCTACCTTAGTTTATTACATATTTACGTAGCCCTCGCCGAGGCGCTTCTAACGACACCACTCACGTGCGGATAGCTCGAAAAAATGTTGAAATGAAAAACTAGTTTTTGGACCATAACTTTAATTTTTATATTACACCTACCTTAGTTTATTACATATTTACGTAGCCCTCGCCGAGGCGCTTCTAACGACACCACTCACGTGCGGATAGCTCGAAAAAATGTTGAAATGAAAAACTAGTTTTTGGACCATAACTTTAATTTTTATATTACACCTACCTTAGTTTTTTACATATTTACGTAGCCCTCGCCGAGGCGCTTCTAACGACACCACTCACGTGCGGATAGCTCGAAAAAATGTTGAAATGAAAAACTAGTTTTTGGACCATAACTTTAATTTTTATATTACACCTACCTTAGTTTATTACATATTTACGTAGCCCTCGCCGAGGCGCTTCTAACGACACCACTCACGTGCGGATAGCTCGAAAAAATGTTGAAATGAAAAACTAGTTTTTGGACCATAACTTTAATTTTTATATTACACCTACCTTAGTTTATTACATATTTACGTAGCCCTCGCCGAGGCGCTTCTAACGACACCACTCACGTGCGGATAGCTCGAAAAAATGTTGAAATGAAAAACTAGTTTTTGGACCATAACTTTAATTTTTATATTACACCTACCTTAGTTTATTACATATTTACGTAGCCCTCGCCGAGGCGCTTCTAACGACACCACTCACGTGCGGATAGCTCGAAAAAATGTTGAAATGAAAAACTAGTTTTTGGACCATAACTTTAATTTTTATATTACACCTACCTTAGTTTATTACATATTTACGTAGCCCTCGCCGAGGCGCTTCTAACGACACCACTCACGTGCGGATAGCTCGAAAAAATGTTGAAATGAAAAACTAGTTTTTGGACCATAACTTTAATTTTTATATTACACCTACCTTAGTTTATTACATATTTACGTAGCCCTCGCCGAGGCGCTTCTAACGACACCACTCACGTGCGGATAGCTCGAAAAAATGTTGAAATGAAAAACTAGTTTTTGGACCATAACTTTAATTTTTATATTACACCTACCTTAGTTTATTACATATTTACGTAGCCCTCGCCGAGGCGCTTCTAACGACACCACTCACGTGCGGATAGCTCGAAAAAATGTTGAAATGAAAAACTAGTTTTTGGACCATAACTTTAATTTTTATATTACACCTACCTTAGTTTATTACATATTTACGTAGCCCTCGCCGAGGCGCTTCTAACGACACCACTCACGTGCGGATAGCTCGAAAAAATGTTGAAATGAAAAACTAGTTTTTGGACCATAACTTTAATTTTTATATTACACCTACCTTAGTTTATTACATATTTACGTAGCCCTCGCCGAGGCGCTTCTAACGACACCACCCACGTGCGGCTAGCTCGCAAAAAATGTTGAAATGAAAAACTAGTTTTTGGACCATAACTTTAATTTTTATATTACACCTACCTTAGTTTATTACATATTTACGTAGCCCTCGCCGAGGCGCTTCTAACGACACCACTCACGTGCGGATAGCTCGAAAAAATGTTGAAATGAAAAACTAGTTTTTGGACCATAACTTTAATTTTTATATTACACCTACCTTAGTTTATTACATATTTACGTAGCCCTCGCCGAGGCGCTTCTAACGACACCACTCACGTGCGGATAGCTCGAAAAAATGTTGAAATGAAAAACTAGTTTTTGGACCATAACTTTAATTTTTATATTACACCTACCTTAGTTTATTACATATTTACGTAGCCCTCGCCAAGGCGCTTCTAACGACACCACTCACGTGCGGATAGCTCGAAAAAATGTTGAAATGAAAAACTAGTTTTTGGACCATAACTTTAATTTTTATATTACACCTACCTTAGTTTATTACATATTTACGTAGCCCTCGCCGAGGCGCTTCTAACGACACCACTCACGTGCGGATAGCTCGGAAAAATGTTGAAATGAAAAACTAGTTTTTGGACCATAACTTTAATTTTTATATTACACCTACCTTAGTTTATTACATATTTACGTAGCCCTCGCCGAGGCGCTTCTAACGACACCACTCACGTGCGGATAGCTCGAAAAAATGTTGAAATGAAAAACTAGTTTTTGGACCATAACTTTAATTTTTATATTACACCTACCTTAGTTTATTACATATATACGTAGCCCTCGCCGAGGCGCTTCTAACGACACCACTCACGTGCGGATAGCTCGAAAAAATGTTGAAATGAAAAACTAGTTTTTGGACCATAACTTTAATTTTTATATTACACCTACCTTAGTTTATTACATATTTACGTAGCCCTCGCCGAGGCGCTTCTAACGACACCACTCACGTGCGGATAGCTCGAAAAAATGTTGAAATGAAAAACTAGTTTTTGGACCATAACTTTAATTTTTATATTACACCTACCTTAGTTTATTACATATTTACGTAGCCCTCGCCGAGGCGCTTCTAACGACACCACTCACGTGCGGATAGCTCGAAAAAATGTTGAAATGAAAAACTAGTTTTTGGACCATAACTTTAATTTTTATATTACACCTACCTTAGTTTATTACATATTTACGTAGCCCTCGCCGAGGCGCTTCTAACGACACCACTCACGTGCGGATAGCTCGAAAAAATGTTGAAATGAAAAACTAGTTTTTGGACCATAACTTTAATTTTTATATTACACCTACCTTAGTTTATTACATATTTACGTAGCCCTCGCCGAGGCGCTTCTAACGACACCACTCACGTGCGGATAGCTCGAAAAAATGTTGAAATGAAAAACTAGTTTTTGGACCATAACTTTAATTTTTATATTACACCTACCTTAGTTTATTACATATTTACGTAGCCCTCGCCGAGGCGCTTCTAACGACACCACTCACGTGCGGATAGCTCGAAAAAATGTTGAAATGAAAAACTAGTTTTTGGACCATAACTTTAATTTTTATATTACACCTACCTTAGTTTATTACATATTTACGTAGCCCTCGCCGAGGCGCTTCTAACGACACCACTCACGTGCGGATAGCTCGAAAAAATGTTGAAATGAAAAACTAGTTTTTGGACCATAACTTTAATTTTTATATTACACCTACCTTAGTTTATTACATATTTACGTAGCCCTCGCCGAGGCGCTTCTAACGACACCACTCACGTGCGGATAGCTCGAAAAAATGTTGAAATGAAAAACTAGTTTTTGGACCATAACTTTAATTTTTATATTACACCTACCTTAGTTTATTACATATTTACGTAGCCCTCGCCGAGGCGCTTCTAACGACACCACTCACGTGCGGATAGCTCGAAAAAATGTTGAAATGAAAAACTAGTTTTTGGACCATAACTTTAATTTTTATATTACACCTACCTTAGTTTATTACATATTTACGTAGCCCTCGCCGAGGCGCTTCTAACGACACCACTCACGTGCGGATAGCTCGAAAAAATGTTGAAATGAAAAACTAGTTTTTGGACCATAACTTTAATTTTTATATTACACCTACCTTAGTTTATTACATATTTACGTAGCCCTCGCCGAGGCGCTTCTAACGACACCACTCACGTGCGGATAGCTCGAAAAAATGTTGAAATGAAAAACTAGTTTTTGGACCATAACTTTAATTTTTATATTACACCTACCTTAGTTTATTACATATTTACGTAGCCCTCGCCGAGGCGCTTCTAACGACACCACTCACGTGCGGATAGCTCGAAAAAATGTTGAAATGAAAAACTAGTTTTTGGACCATAACTTTAATTTTTATATTACACCTACCTTAGTTTATTACATATTTACGTAGCCCTCGCCGAGGCGCTTCTAACGACACCACTCACGTGCGGATAGCTCGAAAAAATGTTGAAATGAAAAACTAGTTTTTGGACCATAACTTTAATTTTTATATTACACCTACCTTAGTTTATTACATATTTACGTAGCCCTCGCCGAGGCGCTTCTAACGACACCACTCACGTGCGGATAGCTCGAAAAAATGTTGAAATGAAAAACTAGTTTTTGGACCATAACTTTAATTTTTATATTACACCTACCTTAGTTTATTACATATTTACGTAGCCCTCGCCGAGGCGCTTCTAACGACACCACCCACGTGCGGCTAGCTCGCAAAAAATGTTGAAATGAAAAACTAGTTTTTGGACCATAACTTTAATTTTTATATTACACCTACCTTAGTTTATTACATATTTACGTAGCCCTCGCCGAGGCGCTTCTAACGACACCACTCACGTGCGGATAGCTCGAAAAAATGTTGAAATGAAAAACTAGTTTTTGGACCATAACTTTAATTTTTATATTACACCTACCTTAGTTTATTACATATTTACGTAGCCCTCGCCGAGGCGCTTCTAACGACACCACTCACGTGCGGATAGCTCGAAAAAATGTTGAAATGAAAAACTAGTTTTTGGACCATAACTTTAATTTTTATATTACACCTACCTTAGTTTATTACATATTTACGTAGCCCTCGCCAAGGCGCTTCTAACGACACCACTCACGTGCGGATAGCTCGAAAAAATGTTGAAATGAAAAACTAGTTTTTGGACCATAACTTTAATTTTTATATTACACCTACCTTAGTTTATTACATATTTACGTAGCCCTCGCCGAGGCGCTTCTAACGACACCACTCACGTGCGGATAGCTCGGAAAAATGTTGAAATGAAAAACTAGTTTTTGGACCATTACTTTAATTTTTATATTACACCTACCTTAGTTTATTACATATTTACGTAGCCCTCGCCGAGGCGCTTCTAACGACACCACTCACGTGCGGATAGCTCGAAAAAATGTTGAAATGAAAAACTAGTTTTTGGACCATAACTTTAATTTTTATATTACACCTACCTTAGTTTATTACATATATACGTAGCCCTCGCCGAGGCGCTTCTAACGACACCACTCACGTGCGGATAGCTCGAAAAAATGTTGAAATGAAAAACTAGTTTTTGGACCATAACTTTAATTTTTATATTACACCTACCTTAGTTTATTACATATTTACGTAGCCCTCGCCGAGGCGCTTCTAACGACACCACTCACGTGCGGATAGCTCGAAAAAATGTTGAAATGAAAAACTAGTTTTTGGACCATAACTTTAATTTTTATATTACACCTACCTTAGTTTATTACATATTTACGTAGCCCTCGCCGAGGCGCTTCTAACGACACCACTCACGTGCGGATAGCTCGAAAAAATGTTGAAATGAAAAACTAGTTTTTGGACCATAACTTTAATTTTTATATTACACCTACCTTAGTTTATTACATATTTACGTAGCCCTCGCCGAGGCGCTTCTAACGACACCACTCACGTGCGGATAGCTCGAAAAAATGTTGAAATGAAAAACTAGTTTTTGGACCATAACTTTAATTTTTATATTACACCTACCTTAGTTTATTACATATTTACGTAGCCCTCGCCGAGGCGCTTCTAACGACACCACTCACGTGCGGATAGCTCGAAAAAATGTTGAAATGAAAAACTAGTTTTTGGACCATAACTTTAATTTTTATATTACACCTACCTTAGTTTATTACATATTTACGTAGCCCTCGCCGAGGCGCTTCTAACGACACCACTCACGTGCGGATAGCTCGAAAAAATGTTGAAATGAAAAACTAGTTTTTGGACCATAACTTTAATTTTTATATTACACCTACCTTAGTTTATTACATATTTACGTAGCCCTCGCCGAGGCGCTTCTAACGACACCACTCACGTGCGGATAGCTCGAAAAAATGTTGAAATGAAAAACTAGTTTTTGGACCATAACTTTAATTTTTATATTACACCTACCTTAGTTTATTACATATTTACGTAGCCCTCGCCGAGGCGCTTCTAACGACACCACTCACGTGCGGATAGCTCGAAAAAATGTTGAAATGAAAAACTAGTTTTTGGACCATAACTTTAATTTTTATATTACACCTACCTTAGTTTATTACATATTTACGTAGCCCTCGCCGAGGCGCTTCTAACGACACCACTCACGTGCGGATAGCTCGAAAAAATGTTGAAATGAAAAACTAGTTTTTGGACCATAACTTTAATTTTTATATTACACCTACCTTAGTTTATTACATATTTACGTAGCCCTCGCCGAGGCGCTTCTAACGACACCACTCACGTGCGGATAGCTCGAAAAAATGTTGAAATGAAAAACTAGTTTTTGGACCATAACTTTAATTTTTATATTACACCTACCTTAGTTTATTACATATTTACGTAGCCCTCGCCGAGGCGCTTCTAACGACACCACTCACGTGCGGATAGCTCGAAAAAATGTTGAAATGAAAAACTAGTTTTTGGACCATAACTTTAATTTTTATATTACACCTACCTTAGTTTATTACATATTTACGTAGCCCTCGCCGAGGCGCTTCTAACGACACCACTCACGTGCGGATAGCTCGAAAAAATGTTGAAATGAAAAACTAGTTTTTGGACCATAACTTTAATTTTTATATTACACCTACCTTAGTTTATTACATATTTACGTAGCCCTCGCCGAGGCGCTTCTAACGACACCACTCACGTGCGGATAGCTCGAAAAAATGTTGAAATGAAAAACTAGTTTTTGGACCATAACTTTAATTTTTATATTACACCTACCTTAGTTTATTACATATTTACGTAGCCCTCGCCGAGGCGCTTCTAACGACACCACTCACGTGCGGATAGCTCGAAAAAATGTTGAAATGAAAAACTAGTTTTTGGACCATAACTTTAATTTTTATATTACACCTACCTTAGTTTATTACATATTTACGTAGCCCTCGCCGAGGCGCTTCTAACGACACCACTCACGTGCGGATAGCTCGAAAAAATGTTGAAATGAAAAACTAGTTTTTGGACCATAACTTTAATTTTTATATTACACCTACCTTAGTTTATTACATATTTACGTAGCCCTCGCCGAGGCGCTTCTAACGACACCACTCACGTGCGGATAGCTCGAAAAAATGTTGAAATGAAAAACTAGTTTTTGGACCATAACTTTAATTTTTATATTACACCTACCTTAGTTTATTACATATTTACGTAGCCCTCGCCGAGGCGCTTCTAACGACACCACTCACGTGCGGATAGCTCGAAAAAATGTTGAAATGAAAAACTAGTTTTTGGACCATAACTTTAATTTTTATATTACACCTACCTTAGTTTATTACATATTTACGTAGCCCTCGCCGAGGCGCTTCTAACGACACCACTCACGTGCGGATAGCTCGAAAAAATGTTGAAATGAAAAACTAGTTTTTGGACCATAACTTTAATTTTTATATTACACCTACCTTAGTTTATTACATATTTACGTAGCCCTCGCCGAGGCGCTTCTAACGACACCACTCACGTGCGGATAGCTCGAAAAAATGTTGAAATGAAAAACTAGTTTTTGGACCATAACTTTAATTTTTATATTACACCTACCTTAGTTTATTACATATTTACGTAGCCCTCGCCGAGGCGCTTCTAACGACACCACTCACGTGCGGATAGCTCGAAAAAATGTTGAAATGAAAAACTAGTTTTTGGACCATAACTTTAATTTTTATATTACACCTACCTTAGTTTATTACATATTTACGTAGCCCTCGCCGAGGCGCTTCTAACGACACCACTCACGTGCGGATAGCTCGAAAAAATGTTGAAATGAAAAACTAGTTTTTGGACCATAACTTTAATTTTTATATTACACCTACCTTAGTTTATTACATATTTACGTAGCCCTCGCCGAGGCGCTTCTAACGACACCACTCACGTGCGGATAGCTCGAAAAAATGTTGAAATGAAAAACTAGTTTTTGGACCATAACTTTAATTTTTATATTACACCTACCTTAGTTTATTACATATTTACGTAGCCCTCGCCGAGGCGCTTCTAACGACACCACTCACGTGCGGATAGCTCGAAAAAATGTTGAAATGAAAAACTAGTTTTTGGACCATAACTTTAATTTTTATATTACACCTACCTTAGTTTATTACATATTTACGTAGCCCTCGCCGAGGCGCTTCTAACGACACCACTCACGTGCGGATAGCTCGAAAAAATGTTGAAATGAAAAACTAGTTTTTGGACCATAACTTTAATTTTTATATTACACCTACCTTAGTTTATTACATATTTACGTAGCCCTCGCCGAGGCGCTTCTAACGACACCACTCACGTGCGGATAGCTCGAAAAAATGTTGAAATGAAAAACTAGTTTTTGGACCATAACTTTAATTTTTATATTACACCTACCTTAGTTTATTACATATTTACGTAGCCCTCGCCGAGGCGCTTCTAACGACACCACTCACGTGCGGATAGCTCGAAAAAATGTTGAAATGAAAAACTAGTTTTTGGACCATAACTTTAATTTTTATATTACACCTACCTTAGTTTATTACATATTTACGTAGCCCTCGCCGAGGCGCTTCTAACGACACCACTCACGTGCGGATAGCTCGAAAAAATGTTGAAATGAAAAACTAGTTTTTGGACCATAACTTTAATTTTTATATTACACCTACCTTAGTTTATTACATATTTACGTAGCCCTCGCCGAGGCGCTTCTAACGACACCACTCACGTGCGGATAGCTCGAAAAAATGTTGAAATGAAAAACTAGTTTTTGGACCATAACTTTAATTTTTATATTACACCTACCTTAGTTTATTACATATTTACGTAGCCCTCGCCGAGGCGCTTCTAACGACACCACTCACGTGCGGATAGCTCGAAAAAATGTTGAAATGAAAAACTAGTTTTTGGACCATAACTTTAATTTTTATATTACACCTACCTTAGTTTATTACATATTTACGTAGCCCTCGCCGAGGCGCTTCTAACGACACCACTCACGTGCGGATAGCTCGAAAAAATGTTGAAATGAAAAACTAGTTTTTGGACCATAACTTTAATTTTTATATTACACCTACCTTAGTTTATTACATATTTACGTAGCCCTCGCCGAGGCGCTTCTAACGACACCACTCACGTGCGGATAGCTCGAAAAAATGTTGAAATGAAAAACTAGTTTTTGGACCATAACTTTAATTTTTATATTACACCTACCTTAGTTTATTACATATTTACGTAGCCCTCGCCGAGGCGCTTCTAACGACACCACTCACGTGCGGATAGCTCGAAAAAATGTTGAAATGAAAAACTAGTTTTTGGACCATAACTTTAATTTTTATATTACACCTACCTTAGTTTATTACATATTTACGTAGCCCTCGCCGAGGCGCTTCTAACGACACCACTCACGTGCGGATAGCTCGAAAAAATGTTGAAATGAAAAACTAGTTTTTGGACCATAACTTTAATTTTTATATTACACCTACCTTAGTTTATTACATATTTACGTAGCCCTCGCCGAGGCGCTTCTAACGACACCACTCACGTGCGGATAG
The DNA here is from genome assembly GCA_905475315.1 of Autographa pulchrina. NCBI lineage: Eukaryota > Metazoa > Arthropoda > Insecta > Lepidoptera > Noctuidae > Autographa > Autographa pulchrina. Next base: position 35,229 of record CAJQGB010000011.1, on the reverse strand, counting down.
CTCGAAAAAATGTTGAAATGAAAAACTAGTTTTTGGACCATAACTTTAATTTTTATATTACACCTACCTTAGTTTATTACATATTTACGTAGCCCTCGCCGAGGCGCTTCTAACGACACCACTCACGTGCGGATAGCTCGAAAAAATGTTGAAATGAAAAACTAGTTTTTGGACCATAACTTTAATTTTTATATTACACCTACCTTAGTTTATTACATATTTACGTAGCCCTCGCCGAGGCGCTTCTAACGACACCACTCACGTGCGGATAGCTCGAAAAAATGTTGAAATGAAAAACTAGTTTTTGGACCATAACTTTAATTTTTATATTACACCTACCTTAGTTTATTACATATTTACGTAGCCCTCGCCGAGGCGCTTCTAACGACACCACTCACGTGCGGATAGCTCGAAAAAATGTTGAAATGAAAAACTAGTTTTTGGACCATAACTTTAATTTTTATATTACACCTACCTTAGTTTATTACATATTTACGTAGCCCTCGCCGAGGCGCTTCTAACGACACCACTCACGTGCGGATAGCTCGAAAAAATGTTGAAATGAAAAACTAGTTTTTGGACCATAACTTTAATTTTTATATTACACCTACCTTAGTTTATTACATATTTACGTAGCCCTCGCCGAGGCGCTTCTAACGACACCACTCACGTGCGGATAGCTCGAAAAAATGTTGAAATGAAAAACTAGTTTTTGGACCATAACTTTAATTTTTATATTACACCTACCTTAGTTTATTACATATTTACGTAGCCCTCGCCGAGGCGCTTCTAACGACACCACTCACGTGCGGATAGCTCGAAAAAATGTTGAAATGAAAAACTAGTTTTTGGACCATAACTTTAATTTTTATATTACACCTACCTTAGTTTATTACATATATACCTAGCCCTCGCCGAGGCGCTTCTAACGACACCACTCACGTGCGGATAGCTCGAAAAAATGTTGAAATGAAAAACTAGTTTTTGGACCATAACTTTAATTTTTATATTACACCTACCTTAGTTTATTACATATTTACGTAGCCCTCGCCGAGGCGCTTCTAACGACACCACTCACGTGCGGATAGCTCGAAAAAATGTTGAAATGAAAAACTAGTTTTTGGACCATAACTTTAATTTTTATATTACACCTACCTTAGTTTATTACATATTTACGTAGCCCTCGCCGAGGCGCTTCTAACGACACCACTCACGTGCGGATAGCTCGAAAAAATGTTGAAATGAAAAACTAGTTTTTGGACCATACCTTTAATTTTTATATTACACCTACCTTAGTTTATTACATATTTACGTAGCCCTCGCCGAGGCGCTTCTAACGACACCACTCACGTGCGGATAGCTCGGAAAAATGTTGAAATGAAAAACTAGTTTTTGGACCATAACTTTAATTTTTATATTACACCTACCTTAGTTTATTACATATTTACGTAGCCCTCGCCGAGGCGCTTCTAACGACACCACTCACGTGCGGATAGCTCGAAAAAATGTTGAAATGAAAAACTAGTTTTTGGACCATAACTTTAATTTTTATATTACACCTACCTTAGTTTATTACATATTTACGTAGCCCTCGCCGAGGCGCTTCTAACGACACCACTCACGTGCGGATAGCTCGAAAAAATGTTGAAATGAAAAACTAGTTTTTGGACCATAACTTTAATTTTTATATTACACCTACCTTAGTTTATTACATATTTACGTAGCCCTCGCCGAGGCGCTTCTAACGACACCACTCACGTGCGGATAGCTCGAAAAAATGTTGAAATGAAAAACTAGTTTTTGGACCATAACTTTAATTTTTATATTACACCTACCTTAGTTTATTACATATTTACGTAGCCCTCGCCGAGGCGCTTCTAACGACACCACTCACGTGCGGATAGCTCGGAAAAATGTTGAAATGAAAAACTAGTTTTTGGACCATAACTTTAATTTTTATATTACACCTACCTTAGTTTATTACATATTTACGTAGCCCTCGCCGAGGCGCTTCTAACGACACCACTCACGTGCGGATAGCTCGAAAAAATGTTGAAATGAAAAACTAGTTTTTGGACCATAACTTTAATTTTTATATTACACCTACCTTAGTTTATTACATATTTACGTAGCCCTCGCCGAGGCGCTTCTAACGACACCACTCACGTGCGGATAGCTCGAAAAAATGTTGAAATGAAAAACTAGTTTTTGGACCATAACTTTAATTTTTATATTACACCTACCTTAGTTTATTACATATTTACGTAGCCCTCGCCGAGGCGCTTCTAACGACACCACTCACGTGCGGATAGCTCGAAAAAATGTTGAAATGAAAAACTAGTTTTTGGACCATAACTTTAATTTTTATATTACACCTACCTTAGTTTATTACATATATACGTAGCCCTCGCCGAGGCGCTTCTAACGACACCACTCACGTGCGGATAGCTCGAAAAAATGTTGAAATGAAAAACTAGTTTTTGGACCATAACTTTAATTTTTATATTACACCTACCTTAGTTTATTACATATTTACGTAGCCCTCGCCGAGGCGCTTCTAACGACACCACTCACGTGCGGATAGCTCGAAAAAATGTTGAAATGAAAAACTAGTTTTTGGACCATAACTTTAATTTTTATATTACACCTACCTTAGTTTATTACATATTTACGTAGCCCTCGCCGAGGCGCTTCTAACGACACCACTCACGTGCGGATAGCTCGAAAAAATGTTGAAATGAAAAACTAGTTTTTGGACCATAACTTTAATTTTTATATTACACCTACCTTAGTTTATTACATATTTACGTAGCCCTCGCCGAGGCGCTTCTAACGACACCACTCACGTGCGGATAGCTCGAAAAAATGTTGAAATGAAAAACTAGTTTTTGGACCATAACTTTAATTTTTATATTACACCTACCTTAGTTTATTACATATTTACGTAGCCCTCGCCGAGGCGCTTCTAACGACACCACTCACGTGCGGATAGCTCGAAAAAATGTTGAAATGAAAAACTAGTTTTTGGACCATAACTTTAATTTTTATATTACACCTACCTTAGTTTATTACATATTTACGTAGCCCTCGCCGAGGCGCTTCTAACGACACCACTCACGTGCGGATAGCTCGAAAAAATGTTGAAATGAAAAACTAGTTTTTGGACCATAACTTTAATTTTTATATTACACCTACCTTAGTTTATTACATATTTACGTAGCCCTCGCCGAGGCGCTTCTAACGACACCACTCACGTGCGGATAGCTCGAAAAAATGTTGAAATGAAAAACTAGTTTTTGGACCATAACTTTAATTTTTATATTACACCTACCTTAGTTTATTACATATTTACGTAGCCCTCGCCGAGGCGCTTCTAACGACACCACTCACGTGCGGATAGCTCGAAAAAATGTTGAAATGAAAAACTAGTTTTTGGACCATAACTTTAATTTTTATATTACACCTACCTTAGTTTATTACATATTTACGTAGCCCTCGCCGAGGCGCTTCTAACGACACCACTCACGTGCGGATAGCTCGAAAAAATGTTGAAATGAAAAACTAGTTTTTGGACCATAACTTTAATTTTTATATTACACCTACCTTAGTTTATTACATATTTACGTAGCCCTCGCCGAGGCGCTTCTAACGACACCACTCACGTGCGGATAGCTCGAAAAAATGTTGAAATGAAAAACTAGTTTTTGGACCATAACTTTAATTTTTATATTACACCTACCTTAGTTTATTACATATTTACGTAGCCCTCGCCGAGGCGCTTCTAACGACACCACTCACGTGCGGATAGCTCGAAAAAATGTTGAAATGAAAAACTAGTTTTTGGACCATAACTTTAATTTTTATATTACACCTACCTTAGTTTATTACATATTTACGTAGCCCTCGCCGAGGCGCTTCTAACGACACCACTCACGTGCGGATAGCTCGAAAAAATGTTGAAATGAAAAACTAGTTTTTGGACCATAACTTTAATTTTTATATTACACCTACCTTAGTTTATTACATATTTACGTAGCCCTCGCCGAGGCGCTTCTAACGACACCACTCACGTGCGGATAGCTCGAAAAAATGTTGAAATGAAAAACTAGTTTTTGGACCATAACTTTAATTTTTATATTACACCTACCTTAGTTTATTACATATTTACGTAGCCCTCGCCGAGGCGCTTCTAACGACACCACTCACGTGCGGATAGCTCGAAAAAATGTTGAAATGAAAAACTAGTTTTTGGACCATAACTTTAATTTTTATATTACACCTACCTTAGTTTATTACATATTTACGTAGCCCTCGCCGAGGCGCTTCTAACGACACCACTCACGTGCGGATAGCTCGAAAAAATGTTGAAATGAAAAACTAGTTTTTGGACCATAACTTTAATTTTTATATTACACCTACCTTAGTTTATTACATATTTACGTAGCCCTCGCCGAGGCGCTTCTAACGACACCACTCACGTGCGGATAGCTCGAAAAAATGTTGAAATGAAAAACTAGTTTTTGGACCATAACTTTAATTTTTATATTACACCTACCTTAGTTTATTACATATTTACGTAGCCCTCGCCGAGGCGCTTCTAACGACACCACTCACGTGCGGATAGCTCGAAAAAATGTTGAAATGAAAAACTAGTTTTTGGACCATAACTTTAATTTTTATATTACACCTACCTTAGTTTATTACATATTTACGTAGCCCTCGCCGAGGCGCTTCTAACGACACCACTCACGTGCGGATAGCTCGAAAAAATGTTGAAATGAAAAACTAGTTTTTGGACCATAACTTTAATTTTTATATTACACCTACCTTAGTTTATTACATATTTACGTAGCCCTCGCCGAGGCGCTTCTAACGACACCACTCACGTGCGGATAGCTCGAAAAAATGTTGAAATGAAAAACTAGTTTTTGGACCATAACTTTAATTTTTATATTACACCTACCTTAGTTTATTACATATTTACGTAGCCCTCGCCGAGGCGCTTCTAACGACACCACTCACGTGCGGATAGCTCGAAAAAATGTTGAAATGAAAAACTAGTTTTTGGACCATAACTTTAATTTTTATATTACACCTACCTTAGTTTATTACATATTTACGTAGCCCTCGCCGAGGCGCTTCTAACGACACCACTCACGTGCGGATAGCTCGAAAAAATGTTGAAATGAAAAACTAGTTTTTGGACCATAACTTTAATTTTTATATTACACCTACCTTAGTTTATTACATATTTACGTAGCCCTCGCCGAGGCGCTTCTAACGACACCACTCACGTGCGGATAGCTCGAAAAAATGTTGAAATGAAAAACTAGTTTTTGGACCATAACTTTAATTTTTATATTACACCTACCTTAGTTTATTACATATTTACGTAGCCCTCGCCGAGGCGCTTCTAACGACACCACTCACGTGCGGATAGCTCGAAAAAATGTTGAAATGAAAAACTAGTTTTTGGACCATAACTTTAATTTTTATATTACACCTACCTTAGTTTATTACATATTTACGTAGCCCTCGCCGAGGCGCTTCTAACGACACCACTCACGTGCGGATAGCTCGAAAAAATGTTGAAATGAAAAACTAGTTTTTGGACCATAACTTTAATTTTTATATTACACCTACCTTAGTTTATTACATATTTACGTAGCCCTCGCCGAGGCGCTTCTAACGACACCACTCACGTGCGGATAGCTCGAAAAAATGTTGAAATGAAAAACTAGTTTTTGGACCATAACTTTAATTTTTATATTACACCTACCTTAGTTTATTACATATTTACGTAGCCCTCGCCGAGGCGCTTCTAACGACACCACTCACGTGCGGATAGCTCGAAAAAATGTTGAAATGAAAAACTAGTTTTTGGACCATAACTTTAATTTTTATATTACACCTACCTTAGTTTATTACATATTTACGTAGCCCTCGCCGAGGCGCTTCTAACGACACCACTCACGTGCGGATAGCTCGAAAAAATGTTGAAATGAAAAACTAGTTTTTGGACCATAACTTTAATTTTTATATTACACCTACCTTAGTTTATTACATATTTACGTAGCCCTCGCCGAGGCGCTTCTAACGACACCACTCACGTGCGGATAGCTCGAAAAAATGTTGAAATGAAAAACTAGTTTTTGGACCATAACTTTAATTTTTATATTACACCTACCTTAGTTTATTACATATTTACGTAGCCCTCGCCGAGGCGCTTCTAACGACACCACTCACGTGCGGATAGCTCGAAAAAATGTTGAAATGAAAAACTAGTTTTTGGACCATAACTTTAATTTTTATATTACACCTACCTTAGTTTATTACATATTTACGTAGCCCTCGCCGAGGCGCTTCTAACGACACCACTCACGTGCGGATAGCTCGAAAAAATGTTGAAATGAAAAACTAGTTTTTGGACCATAACTTTAATTTTTATATTACACCTACCTTAGTTTATTACATATTTACGTAGCCCTCGCCGAGGCGCTTCTAACGACACCACTCACGTGCGGATAGCTCGAAAAAATGTTGAAATGAAAAACTAGTTTTTGGACCATAACTTTAATTTTTATATTACACCTACCTTAGTTTATTACATATTTACGTAGCCCTCGCCGAGGCGCTTCTAACGACACCACTCACGTGCGGATAGCTCGAAAAAATGTTGAAATGAAAAACTAGTTTTTGGACCATAACTTTAATTTTTATATTACACCTACCTTAGTTTATTACATATTTACGTAGCCCTCGCCGAGGCGCTTCTAACGACACCACCCACGTGCGGCTAGCTCGCAAAAAATGTTGAAATGAAAAACTAGTTTTTGGACCATAACTTTAATTTTTATATTACACCTACCTTAGTTTATTACATATTTACGTAGCCCTCGCCGAGGCGCTTCTAACGACACCACTCACGTGCGGATAGCTCGAAAAAATGTTGAAATGAAAAACTAGTTTTTGGACCATAACTTTAATTTTTATATTACACCTACCTTAGTTTATTACATATTTACGTAGCCCTCGCCGAGGCGCTTCTAACGACACCACTCACGTGCGGATAGCTCGAAAAAATGTTGAAATGAAAAACTAGTTTTTGGACCATAACTTTAATTTTTATATTACACCTACCTTAGTTTATTACATATTTACGTAGCCCTCGCCGAGGCGCTTCTAACGACACCACTCACGTGCGGATAGCTCGAAAAAATGTTGAAATGAAAAACTAGTTTTTGGACCATAACTTTAATTTTTATATTACACCTACCTTAGTTTATTACATATTTACGTAGCCCTCGCCGAGGCGCTTCTAACGACACCACTCACGTGCGGATAGCTCGAAAAAATGTTGAAATGAAAAACTAGTTTTTGGACCATAACTTTAATTTTTATATTACACCTACCTTAGTTTATTACATATTTACGTAGCCCTCGCCGAGGCGCTTCTAACGACACCACTCACGTGCGGATAGCTCGAAAAAATGTTGAAATGAAAAACTAGTTTTTGGACCATAACTTTAATTTTTATATTACACCTACCTTAGTTTATTACATATTTACGTAGCCCTCGCCGAGGCGCTTCTAACGACACCACCCACGTGCGGCTAGCTCGCAAAAAATGTTGAAATGAAAAACTAGTTTTTGGACCATAACTTTAATTTTTATATTACACCTACCTTAGTTTATTACATATTTACGTAGCCCTCGCCGAGGCGCTTCTAACGACACCACTCACGTGCGGATAGCTCGAAAAAATGTTGAAATGAAAAACTAGTTTTTGGACCATAACTTTAATTTTTATATTACACCTACCTTAGTTTATTACATATTTACGTAGCCCTCGCCGAGGCGCTTCTAACGACACCACTCACGTGCGGATAGCTCGAAAAAATGTTGAAATGAAAAACTAGTTTTTGGACCATAACTTTAATTTTTATATTACACCTACCTTAGTTTATTACATATTTACGTAGCCCTCGCCAAGGCGCTTCTAACGACACCACTCACGTGCGGATAGCTCGAAAAAATGTTGAAATGAAAAACTAGTTTTTGGACCATAACTTTAATTTTTATATTACACCTACCTTAGTTTATTACATATTTACGTAGCCCTCGCCGAGGCGCTTCTAACGACACCACTCACGTGCGGATAGCTCGGAAAAATGTTGAAATGAAAAACTAGTTTTTGGACCATTACTTTAATTTTTATATTACACCTACCTTAGTTTATTACATATTTACGTAGCCCTCGCCGAGGCGCTTCTAACGACACCACTCACGTGCGGATAGCTCGAAAAAATGTTGAAATGAAAAACTAGTTTTTGGACCATAACTTTAATTTTTATATTACACCTACCTTAGTTTATTACATATATACGTAGCCCTCGCCGAGGCGCTTCTAACGACACCACTCACGTGCGGATAGCTCGAAAAAATGTTGAAATGAAAAACTAGTTTTTGGACCATAACTTTAATTTTTATATTACACCTACCTTAGTTTATTACATATTTACGTAGCCCTCGCCGAGGCGCTTCTAACGACACCACTCACGTGCGGATAGCTCGAAAAAATGTTGAAATGAAAAACTAGTTTTTGGACCATAACTTTAATTTTTATATTACACCTACCTTAGTTTATTACATATTTACGTAGCCCTCGCCGAGGCGCTTCTAACGACACCACTCACGTGCGGATAGCTCGAAAAAATGTTGAAATGAAAAACTAGTTTTTGGACCATAACTTTAATTTTTATATTACACCTACCTTAGTTTATTACATATTTACGTAGCCCTCGCCGAGGCGCTTCTAACGACACCACTCACGTGCGGATAGCTCGAAAAAATGTTGAAATGAAAAACTAGTTTTTGGACCATAACTTTAATTTTTATATTACACCTACCTTAGTTTATTACATATTTACGTAGCCCTCGCCGAGGCGCTTCTAACGACACCACTCACGTGCGGATAGCTCGAAAAAATGTTGAAATGAAAAACTAGTTTTTGGACCATAACTTTAATTTTTATATTACACCTACCTTAGTTTATTACATATTTACGTAGCCCTCGCCGAGGCGCTTCTAACGACACCACTCACGTGCGGATAGCTCGAAAAAATGTTGAAATGAAAAACTAGTTTTTGGACCATAACTTTAATTTTTATATTACACCTACCTTAGTTTATTACATATTTACGTAGCCCTCGCCGAGGCGCTTCTAACGACACCACTCACGTGCGGATAGCTCGAAAAAATGTTGAAATGAAAAACTAGTTTTTGGACCATAACTTTAATTTTTATATTACACCTACCTTAGTTTATTACATATTTACGTAGCCCTCGCCGAGGCGCTTCTAACGACACCACTCACGTGCGGATAGCTCGAAAAAATGTTGAAATGAAAAACTAGTTTTTGGACCATAACTTTAATTTTTATATTACACCTACCTTAGTTTATTACATATTTACGTAGCCCTCGCCGAGGCGCTTCTAACGACACCACTCACGTGCGGATAGCTCGAAAAAATGTTGAAATGAAAAACTAGTTTTTGGACCATAACTTTAATTTTTATATTACACCTACCTTAGTTTATTACATATTTACGTAGCCCTCGCCGAGGCGCTTCTAACGACACCACTCACGTGCGGATAGCTCGAAAAAATGTTGAAATGAAAAACTAGTTTTTGGACCATAACTTTAATTTTTATATTACACCTACCTTAGTTTATTACATATTTACGTAGCCCTCGCCGAGGCGCTTCTAACGACACCACTCACGTGCGGATAGCTCGAAAAAATGTTGAAATGAAAAACTAGTTTTTGGACCATAACTTTAATTTTTATATTACACCTACCTTAGTTTATTACATATTTACGTAGCCCTCGCCGAGGCGCTTCTAACGACACCACTCACGTGCGGATAGCTCGAAAAAATGTTGAAATGAAAAACTAGTTTTTGGACCATAACTTTAATTTTTATATTACACCTACCTTAGTTTATTACATATTTACGTAGCCCTCGCCGAGGCGCTTCTAACGACACCACTCACGTGCGGATAGCTCGAAAAAATGTTGAAATGAAAAACTAGTTTTTGGACCATAACTTTAATTTTTATATTACACCTACCTTAGTTTATTACATATTTACGTAGCCCTCGCCGAGGCGCTTCTAACGACACCACTCACGTGCGGATAGCTCGAAAAAATGTTGAAATGAAAAACTAGTTTTTGGACCATAACTTTAATTTTTATATTACACCTACCTTAGTTTATTACATATTTACGTAGCCCTCGCCGAGGCGCTTCTAACGACACCACTCACGTGCGGATAGCTCGAAAAAATGTTGAAATGAAAAACTAGTTTTTGGACCATAACTTTAATTTTTATATTACACCTACCTTAGTTTATTACATATTTACGTAGCCCTCGCCGAGGCGCTTCTAACGACACCACTCACGTGCGGATAGCTCGAAAAAATGTTGAAATGAAAAACTAGTTTTTGGACCATAACTTTAATTTTTATATTACACCTACCTTAGTTTATTACATATTTACGTAGCCCTCGCCAAGGCGCTTCTAACGACACCACTCACGTGCGGATAGCTCGAAAAAATGTTGAAATGAAAAACTAGTTTTTGGACCATAACTTTAATTTTTATATTACACCTACCTTAGTTTATTACATATTTACGTAGCCCTCGCCGAGGCGCTTCTAACGACACCACTCACGTGCGGATAGCTCGAAAAAATGTTGAAATGAAAAACTAGTTTTTGGACCATAACTTTAATTTTTATATTACACCTACCTTAGTTTATTACATATTTACGTAGCCCTCGCCGAGGCGCTTCTAACGACACCACTCACGTGCGGATAGCTCGAAAAAATGTTGAAATGAAAAACTAGTTTTTGGACCATAACTTTAATTTTTATATTACACCTACCTTAGTTTATTACATATTTACGTAGCCCTCGCCGAGGCGCTTCTAACGACACCACTCACGTGCGGATAGCTCGAAAAAATGTTGAAATGAAAAACTAGTTTTTGGACCATAACTTTAATTTTTATATTACACCTACCTTAGTTTATTACATATTTACGTAGCCCTCGCCGAGGCGCTTCTAACGACACCACTCACGTGCGGATAGCTCGAAAAAATGTTGAAATGAAAAACTAGTTTTTGGACCATAACTTTAATTTTTATATTACACCTACCTTAGTTTATTACATATTTACGTAGCCCTCGCCGAGGCGCTTCTAACGACACCACCCACGTGCGGCTAGCTCGCAAAAAATGTTGAAATGAAAAACTAGTTTTTGGACCATAACTTTAATTTTTATATTACACCTACCTTAGTTTATTACATATTTACGTAGCCCTCGCCGAGGCGCTTCTAACGACACCACTCACGTGCGGATAGCTCGAAAAAATGTTGAAATGAAAAACTAGTTTTTGGACCATAACTTTAATTTTTATATTACACCTACCTTAGTTTATTACATATTTACGTAGCCCTCGCCGAGGCGCTTCTAACGACACCACTCACGTGCGGATAGCTCGAAAAAATGTTGAAATGAAAAACTAGTTTTTGGACCATAACTTTAATTTTTATATTACACCTACCTTAGTTTATTACATATTTACGTAGCCCTCGCCAAGGCGCTTCTAACGACACCACTCACGTGCGGATAGCTCGAAAAAATGTTGAAATGAAAAACTAGTTTTTGGACCATAACTTTAATTTTTATATTACACCTACCTTAGTTTATTACATATTTACGTAGCCCTCGCCGAGGCGCTTCTAACGACACCACTCACGTGCGGATAGCTCGGAAAAATGTTGAAATGAAAAACTAGTTTTTGGACCATAACTTTAATTTTTATATTACACCTACCTTAGTTTATTACATATTTACGTAGCCCTCGCCGAGGCGCTTCTAACGACACCACTCACGTGCGGATAGCTCGAAAAAATGTTGAAATGAAAAACTAGTTTTTGGACCATAACTTTAATTTTTATATTACACCTACCTTAGTTTATTACATATATACGTAGCCCTCGCCGAGGCGCTTCTAACGACACCACTCACGTGCGGATAGCTCGAAAAAATGTTGAAATGAAAAACTAGTTTTTGGACCATAACTTTAATTTTTATATTACACCTACCTTAGTTTATTACATATTTACGTAGCCCTCGCCGAGGCGCTTCTAACGACACCACTCACGTGCGGATAGCTCGAAAAAATGTTGAAATGAAAAACTAGTTTTTGGACCATAACTTTAATTTTTATATTACACCTACCTTAGTTTATTACATATTTACGTAGCCCTCGCCGAGGCGCTTCTAACGACACCACTCACGTGCGGATAGCTCGAAAAAATGTTGAAATGAAAAACTAGTTTTTGGACCATAACTTTAATTTTTATATTACACCTACCTTAGTTTATTACATATTTACGTAGCCCTCGCCGAGGCGCTTCTAACGACACCACTCACGTGCGGATAGCTCGAAAAAATGTTGAAATGAAAAACTAGTTTTTGGACCATACCTTTAATTTTTATATTACACCTACCTTAGTTTATTACATATTTACGTAGCCCTCGCCGAGGCGCTTCTAACGACACCACTCACGTGCGGATAGCTCGAAAAAATGTTGAAATGAAAAACTAGTTTTTGGACCATAACTTTAATTTTTATATTACACCTACCTTAGTTTATTACATATTTACGTAGCCCTCGCCGAGGCGCTTCTAACGACACCACTCACGTGCGGATAGCTCGAAAAAATGTTGAAATGAAAAACTAGTTTTTGGACCATACCTTTAATTTTTATATTACACCTACCTTAGTTTATTACATATTTACGTAGCCCTCGCCGAGGCGCTTCTAACGACACCACTCACGTGCGGATAGCTCGAAAAAATGTTGAAATGAAAAACTAGTTTTTGGACCATAACTTTAGTTTTTATATTACACCTACCTTAGTTTATTGCATATTTACGTAGCCCTCGCCGAGGCGCTTCTAACGACACCACTCACGTGCGGATAGCTCGAAAAAATGTTGAAATGAAAAACTAGTTTTTGGACCATAACATTAATTTTTATATTACACCTACCTTAGTTTATTACATATTTACGTAGCCCTCGCCGAGGCGCTTCTAACGACACCAATCACGTGCGGATAGCTCGAAAAAATGTTGAAATGAAAAACTAGTTTTTGGACCATAACTTTAATTTTTATATTACACCTACCTTAGTTTATTACATATTTACGTAGCCCTCGCCGAGGCGCTTCTAACGACACCACTCACGTGCGGATAGCTCGAAAAAATGTTGAAATGAAAAACTAGTTTTTGGACCATAACTTTAATTTTTATATTACACCTACCTTAGTTTATTACATATTTACGTAGCCCTCGCCGAGGCGCTTCTAACGACACCACTCACGTGCGGATAGCTCGAAAAAATGTTGAAATGAAAAACTAGTTTTTGGACCATAACTTTAATTTTTATATTACACCTACCTTAGTTTATTACATATTTACGTAGCCCTCGCCGAGGCGCTTCTAACGACACCACTCACGTGCGGATAGCTCGAAAAAATGTTGAAATGAAAAACTAGTTTTTGGACCATAACTTTAATTTTTATATTACACCTACCTTAGTTTATTACATATTTACGTAGCCCTCGCCGAGGCGCTTCTAACGACACCACTCACGTGCGGATAGCTCGAAAAAATGTTGAAATGAAAAACTAGTTTTTGGACCATAACTTTAATTTTTATATTACACCTACCTTAGTTTATTACATATTTACGTAGCCCTCGCCGAGGCGCTTCTAACGACACCACTCACGTGCGGATAGCTCGAAAAAATGTTGAAATGAAAAACTAGTTTTTGGACCATAACTTTAATTTTTATATTACACCTACCTTAGTTTATTACATATTTACGTAGCCCTCGCCGAGGCGCTTCTAACGACACCACTCACGTGCGGATAGCTCGAAAAAATGTTGAAATGAAAAACTAGTTTTTGGACCATAACTTTAATTTTTATATTACACCTACCTTAGTTTATTACATATTTACGTAGCCCTCGCCGAGGCGCTTCTAACGACACCACTCACGTGCGGATAGCTCGAAAAAATGTTGAAATGAAAAACTAGTTTTTGGACCATAACTTTAATTTTTATATTACACCTACCTTAGTTTATTACATATTTACGTAGCCCTCGCCGAGGCGCTTCTAACGACACCACTCACGTGCGGATAGCTCGAAAAAATGTTGAAATGAAAAACTAGTTTTTGGACCATAACTTTAATTTTTATATTACACCTACCTTAGTTTATTACATATTTACGTAGCCCTCGCCGAGGCGCTTCTAACGACACCACTCACGTGCGGATAGCTCGGAAAAATGTTGAAATGAAAAACTAGTTTTTGGACCATAACTTTAATTTTTATATTACACCTACCTTAGTTTATTACATATTTACGTAGCCCTCGCCGAGGCGCTTCTAACGACACCACTCACGTGCGGATAGCTCGAAAAAATGTTGAAATGAAAAACTAGTTTTTGGACCATAACTTTAATTTTTATATTACACCTACCTTAGTTTATTACATATATACGTAGCCCTCGCCGAGGCGCTTCTAACGACACCACTCACGTGCGGATAGCTCGAAAAAATGTTGAAATGAAAAACTAGTTTTTGGACCATAACTTTAATTTTTATATTACACCTACCTTAGTTTATTACATATTTACGTAGCCCTCGCCGAGGCGCTTCTAACGACACCACTCACGTGCGGATAGCTCGAAAAAATGTTGAAATGAAAAACTAGTTTTTGGACCATAACTTTAATTTTTATATTACACCTACCTTAGTTTATTACATATTTACGTAGCCCTCGCCGAGGCGCTTCTAACGACACCACTCACGTGCGGATAGCTCGAAAAAATGTTGAAATGAAAAACTAGTTTTTGGACCATACCTTTAATTTTTATATTACACCTACCTTAGTTTATTACATATTTACGTAGCCCTCGCCGAGGCGCTTCTAACGACACCACTCACGTGCGGATAGCTCGAAAAAATGTTGAAATGAAAAACTAGTTTTTGGACCATAACTTTAATTTTTATATTACACCTACCTTAGTTTATTACATATTTACGTAGCCCTCGCCGAGGCGCTTCTAACGACACCACTCACGTGCGGATAGCTCGAAAAAATGTTGAAATGAAAAACTAGTTTTTGGACCATACCTTTAATTTTTATATTACACCTACCTTAGTTTATTACATATTTACGTAGCCCTCGCCGAGGCGCTTCTAACGACACCACTCACGTGCGGATAGCTCGAAAAAATGTTGAAATGAAAAACTAGTTTTTGGACCATAACTTTAGTTTTTATATTACACCTACCTTAGTTTATTGCATATTTACGTAGCCCTCGCCGAGGCGCTTCTAACGACACCACTCACGTGCGGATAGCTCGAAAAAATGTTGAAATGAAAAACTAGTTTTTGGACCATAACATTAATTTTTATATTACACCTACCTTAGTTTATTACATATTTACGTAGCCCTCGCCGAGGCGCTTCTAACGACACTACTCACGTGCGGATAGCTCGAAAAAATGTTGAAATGAAAAACTAGTTTTTGGACCATAACTTTAATTTTTATATTACACCTACCTTAGTTTATTACATATTTACGTAGCCCTCGCCGAGGCGCTTCTAACGACACCACTCACGTGCGGATAGCTCGAAAAAATGTTGAAATGAAAAACTAGTTTTTGGACCATAACTTTAATTTTTATATTACACCTACCTTAGTTTATTACATATTTACGTAGCCCTCGCCGAGGCGCTTCTAACGACACCACTCACGTGCGGATAGCTCGAAAAAATGTTGAAATGAAAAACTAGTTTTTGGACCATAACTTTAATTTTTATATTACACCTACCTTAGTTTATTACATATTTACGTAGCCCTCGCCGAGGCGCTTCTAACGACACCACTCACGTGCGGATAGCTCGAAAAAATGTTGAAATGAAAAACTAGTTTTTGGACCATAACTTTAATTTTTATATTACACCTACCTTAGTTTATTACATATTTACGTAGCCCTCGCCGAGGCGCTTCTAACGACACCACTCACGTGCGGATAGCTCGAAAAAATGTTGAAATGAAAAACTAGTTTTTGGACCATAACTTTAATTTTTATATTACACCTACCTTAGTTTATTACATATTTACGTAGCCCTCGCCGAGGCGCTTCTAACGACACCACTCACGTGCGGATAGCTCGAAAAAATGTTGAAATGAAAAACTAGTTTTTGGACCATAACTTTAATTTTTATATTACACCTACCTTAGTTTATTACATATTTACGTAGCCCTCGCCGAGGCGCTTCTAACGACACCACTCACGTGCGGATAGCTCGAAAAAATGTTGAAATGAAAAACTAGTTTTTGGACCATAACTTTAATTTTTATATTACACCTACCTTAGTTTATTACATATTTACGTAGCCCTCGCCGAGGCGCTTCTAACGACACCACTCACGTGCGGATAGCTCGAAAAAATGTTGAAATGAAAAACTAGTTTTTGGACCATAACTTTAATTTTTATATTACACCTACCTTAGTTTATTACATATTTACGTAGCCCTCGCCAAGGCGCTTCTAACGACACCACTCACGTGCGGATAGCTCGAAAAAATGTTGAAATGAAAAACTAGTTTTTGGACCATAACTTTAATTTTTATATTACACCTACCTTAGTTTATTACATATTTACGTAGCCCTCGCCGAGGCGCTTCTAACGACACCACTCACGTGCGGATAGCTCGAAAAAATGTTGAAATGAAAAACTAGTTTTTGGACCATAACTTTAATTTTTATATTACACCTACCTTAGTTTATTACATATTTACGTAGCCCTCGCCGAGGCGCTTCTAACGACACCACTCACGTGCGGATAGCTCGAAAAAATGTTGAAATGAAAAACTAGTTTTTGGACCATAACTTTAATTTTTATATTACACCTACCTTAGTTTATTACATATTTACGTAGCCCTCGCCGAGGCGCTTCTAACGACACCACTCACGTGCGGATAGCTCGAAAAAATGTTGAAATGAAAAACTAGTTTTTGGACCATAACTTTAATTTTTATATTACACCTACCTTAGTTTATTACATATTTACGTAGCCCTCGCCGAGGCGCTTCTAACGACACCACTCACGTGCGGATAGCTCGAAAAAATGTTGAAATGAAAAACTAGTTTTTGGACCATAACTTTAATTTTTATATTACACCTACCTTAGTTTATTACATATTTACGTAGCCCTCGCCGAGGCGCTTCTAACGACACCACCCACGTGCGGCTAGCTCGCAAAAAATGTTGAAATGAAAAACTAGTTTTTGGACCATAACTTTAATTTTTATATTACACCTACCTTAGTTTATTACATATTTACGTAGCCCTCGCCGAGGCGCTTCTAACGACACCACTCACGTGCGGATAGCTCGAAAAAATGTTGAAATGAAAAACTAGTTTTTGGACCATAACTTTAATTTTTATATTACACCTACCTTAGTTTATTACATATTTACGTAGCCCTCGCCGAGGCGCTTCTAACGACACCACTCACGTGCGGATAGCTCGAAAAAATGTTGAAATGAAAAACTAGTTTTTGGACCATAACTTTAATTTTTATATTACACCTACCTTAGTTTATTACATATTTACGTAGCCCTCGCCAAGGCGCTTCTAACGACACCACTCACGTGCGGATAGCTCGAAAAAATGTTGAAATGAAAAACTAGTTTTTGGACCATAACTTTAATTTTTATATTACACCTACCTTAGTTTATTACATATTTACGTAGCCCTCGCCGAGGCGCTTCTAACGACACCACTCACGTGCGGATAGCTCGGAAAAATGTTGAAATGAAAAACTAGTTTTTGGACCATAACTTTAATTTTTATATTACACCTACCTTAGTTTATTACATATTTACGTAGCCCTCGCCGAGGCGCTTCTAACGACACCACTCACGTGCGGATAGCTCGAAAAAATGTTGAAATGAAAAACTAGTTTTTGGACCATAACTTTAATTTTTATATTACACCTACCTTAGTTTATTACATATATACGTAGCCCTCGCCGAGGCGCTTCTAACGACACCACTCACGTGCGGATAGCTCGAAAAAATGTTGAAATGAAAAACTAGTTTTTGGACCATAACTTTAATTTTTATATTACACCTACCTTAGTTTATTACATATTTACGTAGCCCTCGCCGAGGCGCTTCTAACGACACCACTCACGTGCGGATAGCTCGAAAAAATGTTGAAATGAAAAACTAGTTTTTGGACCATAACTTTAATTTTTATATTACACCTACCTTAGTTTATTACATATTTACGTAGCCCTCGCCGAGGCGCTTCTAACGACACCACTCACGTGCGGATAGCTCGAAAAAATGTTGAAATGAAAAACTAGTTTTTGGACCATACCTTTAATTTTTATATTACACCTACCTTAGTTTATTACATATTTACGTAGCCCTCGCCGAGGCGCTTCTAACGACACCACTCACGAGCGGATAGCTCGAAAAAATGTTGAAATGAAAAACTAGTTTTTGGACCATAACTTTAATTTTTATATTACACCTACCTTAGTTTATTACATATTTACGTAGCCCTCGCCGAGGCGCTTCTAACGACACCACTCACGTGCGGATAGCTCGAAAAAATGTTGAAATGAAAAACTAGTTTTTGGACCATACCTTTAATTTTTATATTACACCTACCTTAGTTTATTACATATTTACGTAGCCCTCGCCGAGGCGCTTCTAACGACACCACTCACGTGCGGATAGCTCGAAAAAATGTTGAAATGAAAAACTAGTTTTTGGACCATAACTTTAGTTTTTATATTACACCTACCTTAGTTTATTGCATATTTACGTAGCCCTCGCCGAGGCGCTTCTAACGACACCACTCACGTGCGGATAGCTCGAAAAAATGTTGAAATGAAAAACTAGTTTTTGGACCATAACATTAATTTTTATATTACACCTACCTTAGTTTATTACATATTTACGTAGCCCTCGCCGAGGCGCTTCTAACGACACCACTCACGTGCGGATAGCTCGAAAAAATGTTGAAATGAAAAACTAGTTTTTGGACCATAACTTTAATTTTTATATTACACCTACCTTAGTTTATTACATATTTACGTAGCCCTCGCCGAGGCGCTTCTAACGACACCACTCACGTGCGGATAGCTCGAAAAAATGTTGAAATGAAAAACTAGTTTTTGGACCATAACTTTAATTTTTATATTACACCTACCTTAGTTTATTACATATTTACGTAGCCCTCGCCGAGGCGCTTCTAACGACACCACTCACGTGCGGATAGCTCGAAAAAATGTTGAAATGAAAAACTAGTTTTTGGACCATAACTTTAATTTTTATATTACACCTACCTTAGTTTATTACATATTTACGTAGCCCTCGCCAAGGCGCTTCTAACGACACCACTCACGTGCGGATAGCTCGAAAAATGTTGAAATGAAAAACTAGTTTTTGGACCATAACTTTAATTTTTATATTACACCTACCTTAGTTTATTACATATTACGTAGCCCTCGCCGAGGCGCTTCTAACGACACCACTCACGTGCGGATAGCTCGGAAAAATGTTGAAATGAAAAACTAGTTTTTGGACCATAACTTTAATTTTATATTACACCTACCTTAGTTTTATTACATATTTACGTAGCCCTCGCCGAGGCGCTTCTAACGACACCACTCACGTGCGGATAGCTCGAAAAAATGTTGAAATGAAAAACTAGTTTTTGGACCATAACTTTAATTTTTATATTACACCTACCTTAGTTTATTACATATATACGTAGCCCTCGCCGAGGCGCTTCTAACGACACCACTCACGTGCGGATAGCTCGAAAAAATGTTGAAATGAAAAACTAGTTTTTGGACCATAACTTTAATTTTTATATTACACCTACCTTAGTTTATTACATATTTACGTAGCCCTCGCCGAGGCGCTTCTAACGACACCACTCACGTGCGGATAGCTCGAAAAAATGTTGAAATGAAAAACTAGTTTTTGGACCATAACTTTAATTTTTATATTACACCTACCTTAGTTTATTACATATTTACGTAGCCCTCGCCGAGGCGCTTCTAACGACACCACTCACGTGCGGATAGCTCGAAAAAATGTTGAAATGAAAAACTAGTTTTTGGACCATACCTTTAATTTTTATATTACACCTACCTTAGTTTATTACATATTTACGTAGCCCTCGCCGAGGCGCTTCTAACGACACCACTCACGAGCGGATAGCTCGAAAAAATGTTGAAATGAAAAACTAGTTTTTGGACCATAACTTTAATTTTTATATTACACCTACCTTAGTTTATTACATATTTACGTAGCCCTCGCCGAGGCGCTTCTAACGACACCACTCACGTGCGGATAGCTCGAAAAAATGTTGAAATGAAAAACTAGTTTTTGGACCATACCTTTAATTTTTATATTACACCTACCTTAGTTTATTACATATTTACGTAGCCCTCGCCGAGGCGCTTCTAACGACACCACTCACGTGCGGATAGCTCGAAAAAATGTTGAAATGAAAAACTAGTTTTTGGACCATAACTTTAGTTTTTATATTACACCTACCTTAGTTTATTGCATATTTACGTAGCCCTCGCCGAGGGCGCTTCTAACGACACCACTCACGTGCGGATAGCTCGAAAAAATGTTGAAATGAAAAACTAGTTTTTGGACCATAACATTAATTTTTATATTACACCTACCTTAGTTTATTACATATTTACGTAGCCCTCGCCGAGGCGCTTCTAACGACACCACTCACGTGCGGATAGCTCGAAAAAATGTTGAAATGAAAAACTAGTTTTTGGACCATAACTTTAATTTTTATATTACACCTACCTTAGTTTATTACATATTTACGTAGCCCTCGCCGAGGCGCTTCTAACGACACCACTCACGTGCGGATAGCTCGAAAAAATGTTGAAATGAAAAACTAGTTTTTGGACCATAACTTTAATTTTTATATTACACCTACCTTAGTTTATTACATATTTACGTAGCCCTCGCCGAGGCGCTTCTAACGACACCACTCACGTGCGGATAGCTCGAAAAAATGTTGAAATGAAAAACTAGTTTTTGGACCATAACTTTAATTTTTATATTACACCTACCTTAGTTTATTACATATTTACGTAGCCCTCGCCGAGGCGCTTCTAACGACACCACTCACGTGCGGATAGCTCGAAAAAATGTTGAAATGAAAAACTAGTTTTTGGACCATAACTTTAATTTTTATATTACACCTACCTTAGTTTATTACATATTTACGTAGCCCTCGCCGAGGCGCTTCTAACGACACCACTCACGTGCGGATAGCTCGAAAAAATGTTGAAATGAAAAACTAGTTTTTGGACCATAACTTTAATTTTTATATTACACCTACCTTAGTTTATTACATATTTACGTAGCCCTCGCCGAGGCGCTTCTAACGACACCACTCACGTGCGGATAGCTCGAAAAAATGTTGAAATGAAAAACTAGTTTTTGGACCATAACTTTAATTTTTATATTACACCTACCTTAGTTTATTACATATTTACGTAGCCCTCGCCGAGGCGCTTCTAACGACACCACTCACGTGCGGATAGCTCGAAAAAATGTTGAAATGAAAAACTAGTTTTTGGACCATAACTTTAATTTTTATATTACACCTACCTTAGTTTATTACATATTTACGTAGCCCTCGCCGAGGCGCTTCTAACGACACCACTCACGTGCGGATAGCTCGAAAAAATGTTGAAATGAAAAACTAGTTTTTGGACCATAACTTTAATTTTTATATTACACCTACCTTAGTTTATTACATATTTACGTAGCCCTCGCCGAGGCGCTTCTAACGACACCACTCACGTGCGGATAGCTCGAAAAAATGTTGAAATGAAAAACTAGTTTTTGGACCATAACTTTAATTTTTATATTACACCTACCTTAGTTTATTACATATTTACGTAGCCCTCGCCGAGGCGCTTCTAACGACACCACTCACGTGCGGATAGCTCGAAAAAATGTTGAAATGAAAAACTAGTTTTTGGACCATAACTTTAATTTTTATATTACACCTACCTTAGTTTATTACATATTTACGTAGCCCTCGCCGAGGCGCTTCTAACGACACCACTCACGTGCGGATAGCTCGAAAAAATGTTGAAATGAAAAACTAGTTTTTGGACCATAACTTTAATTTTTATATTACACCTACCTTAGTTTATTACATATTTACGTAGCCCTCGCCGAGGCGCTTCTAACGACACCACTCACGTGCGGATAGCTCGAAAAAATGTTGAAATGAAAAACTAGTTTTTGGACCATAACTTTAATTTTTATATTACACCTACCTTAGTTTATTACATATTTACGTAGCCCTCGCCGAGGCGCTTCTAACGACACCACTCACGTGCGGATAGCTCGAAAAAATGTTGAAATGAAAAACTAGTTTTTGGACCATAACTTTAATTTTTATATTACACCTACCTTAGTTTATTACATATTTACGTAGCCCTCGCCGAGGCGCTTCTAACGACACCACTCACGTGCGGATAGCTCGAAAAAATGTTGAAATGAAAAACTAGTTTTTGGACCATAACTTTAATTTTTATATTACACCTACCTTAGTTTATTACATATTTACGTAGCCCTCGCCGAGGCGCTTCTAACGACACCACTCACGTGCGGATAGCTCGAAAAAATGTTGAAATGAAAAACTAGTTTTTGGACCATAACTTTAATTTTTATATTACACCTACCTTAGTTTATTACATATTTACGTAGCCCTCGCCGAGGCGCTTCTAACGACACCACTCACGTGCGGATAGCTCGAAAAAATGTTGAAATGAAAAACTAGTTTTTGGACCATAACTTTAATTTTTATATTACACCTACCTTAGTTTATTACATATTTACGTAGCCCTCGCCGAGGCGCTTCTAACGACACCACTCACGTGCGGATAGCTCGAAAAAATGTTGAAATGAAAAACTAGTTTTTGGACCATAACTTTAATTTTTATATTACACCTACCTTAGTTTATTACATATTTACGTAGCCCTCGCCGAGGCGCTTCTAACGACACCACTCACGTGCGGATAGCTCGAAAAAATGTTGAAATGAAAAACTAGTTTTTGGACCATAACATTAATTTTTATATTACACCTACCTTAGTTTATTACATATTTACGTAGCCCTCGCCGAGGCGCTTCTAACGACACCACTCACGTGCGGATAGCTCGAAAAAATGTTGAAATGAAAAACTAGTTTTTGGACCATAACTTTAATTTTTATATTACACCTACCTTAGTTTATTACATATTTACGTAGCCCTCGCCGAGGCGCTTCTAACGACACCACTCACGTGCGGATAGCTCGAAAAAATGTTGAAATGAAAAACTAGTTTTTGGACCATAACTTTAATTTTTATATTACACCTACCTTAGTTTATTACATATTTACGTAGCCCTCGCCGAGGCGCTTCTAACGACACCACTCACGTGCGGATAGCTCGAAAAAATGTTGAAATGAAAAACTAGTTTTTGGACCATAACTTTAATTTTTATATTACACCTACCTTAGTTTATTACATATTTACGTAGCCCTCGCCGAGGCGCTTCTAACGACACCACTCACGTGCGGATAGCTCGAAAAAATGTTGAAATGAAAAACTAGTTTTTGGACCATAACTTTAATTTTTATATTACACCTACCTTAGTTTTTTACATATTTACGTAGCCCTCGCCGAGGCGCTTCTAACGACACCACTCACGTGCGGATAGCTCGAAAAAATGTTGAAATGAAAAACTAGTTTTTGGACCATAACTTTAATTTTTATATTACACCTACCTTAGTTTATTACATATTTACGTAGCCCTCGCCGAGGCGCTTCTAACGACACCACTCACGTGCGGATAGCTCGAAAAAATGTTGAAATGAAAAACTAGTTTTTGGACCATAACTTTAATTTTTATATTACACCTACCTTAGTTTATTACATATTTACGTAGCCCTCGCCGAGGCGCTTCTAACGACACCACTCACGTGCGGATAGCTCGAAAAAATGTTGAAATGAAAAACTAGTTTTTGGACCATAACTTTAATTTTTATATTACACCTACCTTAGTTTATTACATATTTACGTAGCCCTCGCCGAGGCGCTTCTAACGACACCACTCACGTGCGGATAGCTCGAAAAAATGTTGAAATGAAAAACTAGTTTTTGGACCATAACTTTAATTTTTATATTACACCTACCTTAGTTTATTACATATTTACGTAGCCCTCGCCGAGGCGCTTCTAACGACACCACTCACGTGCGGATAGCTCGAAAAAATGTTGAAATGAAAAACTAGTTTTTGGACCATAACTTTAATTTTTATATTACACCTACCTTAGTTTATTACATATTTACGTAGCCCTCGCCGAGGCGCTTCTAACGACACCACTCACGTGCGGATAGCTCGAAAAAATGTTGAAATGAAAAACTAGTTTTTGGACCATAACTTTAATTTTTATATTACACCTACCTTAGTTTATTACATATTTACGTAGCCCTCGCCGAGGCGCTTCTAACGACACCACTCACGTGCGGATAGCTCGAAAAAATGTTGAAATGAAAAACTAGTTTTTGGACCATAACTTTAATTTTTATATTACACCTACCTTAGTTTATTACATATTTACGTAGCCCTCGCCGAGGCGCTTCTAACGACACCACTCACGTGCGGATAGCTCGAAAAAATGTTGAAATGAAAAACTAGTTTTTGGACCATAACTTTAATTTTTATATTACACCTACCTTAGTTTATTACATATTTACGTAGCCCTCGCCGAGGCGCTTCTAACGACACCACTCACGTGCGGATAGCTCGAAAAAATGTTGAAATGAAAAACTAGTTTTTGGACCATAACTTTAATTTTTATATTACACCTACCTTAGTTTATTACATATTTACGTAGCCCTCGCCGAGGCGCTTCTAACGACACCACTCACGTGCGGATAGCTCGAAAAAATGTTGAAATGAAAAACTAGTTTTTGGACCATAACTTTAATTTTTATATTACACCTACCTTAGTTTATTACATATTTACGTAGCCCTCGCCGAGGCGCTTCTAACGACACCACTCACGTGCGGATAGCTCGAAAAAATGTTGAAATGAAAAACTAGTTTTTGGACCATAACTTTAATTTTTATATTACACCTACCTTAGTTTATTACATATTTACGTAGCCCTCGCCGAGGCGCTTCTAACGACACCACTCACGTGCGGATAGCTCGAAAAAATGTTGAAATGAAAAACTAGTTTTTGGACCATGACTTTAATTTTTATATTACACCTACCTTAGTTTATTACATATTTACGTAGCCCTCGCCGAGGCGCTTCTAACGACACCACTCACGTGCGGATAGCTCGAAAAAATGTTGAAATGAAAAACTAGTTTTTGGACCATAACTTTAATTTTTATATTACACCTACCTTAGTTTATTACATATTTACGTAGCCCTCGCCGAGGCGCTTCTAACGACACCACTCACGTGCGGATAGCTCGAAAAAATGTTGAAATGAAAAACTAGTTTTTGGACCATAACTTTAATTTTTATATTACACCTACCTTAGTTTATTACATATTTACGTAGCCCTCGCCGAGGCGCTTCTAACGACACCACTCACGTGCGGATAGCTCGAAAAAATGTTGAAATGAAAAACTAGTTTTTGGACCATAACTTTAATTTTTATATTACACCTACCTTAGTTTATTACATATTTACGTAGCCCTCGCCGAGGCGCTTCTAACGACACCACTCACGTGCGGATAGCTCGAAAAAATGTTGAAATGAAAAACTAGTTTTTGGACCATAACTTTAATTTTTATATTACACCTACCTTAGTTTATTACATATTTACGTAGCCCTCGCCGAGGCGCTTCTAACGACACCACTCACGTGCGGATAGCTCGAAAAAATGTTGAAATGAAAAACTAGTTTTTGGACCATAACTTTAATTTTTATATTACACCTACCTTAGTTTATTACATATTTACGTAGCCCTCGCCGAGGCGCTTCTAACGACACCACTCACGTGCGGATAGCTCGAAAAAATGTTGAAATGAAAAACTAGTTTTTGGACCATAACTTTAATTTTTATATTACACCTACCTTAGTTTATTACATATTTACGTAGCCCTCGCCGAGGCGCTTCTAACGACACCACTCACGTGCGGATAGCTCGAAAAAATGTTGAAATGAAAAACTAGTTTTTGGACCATAACTTTAATTTTTATATTACACCTACCTTAGTTTATTACATATTTACGTAGCCCTCGCCGAGGCGCTTCTAACGACACCACTCACGTGCGGATAGCTCGAAAAAATGTTGAAATGAAAAACTAGTTTTTGGACCATAACTTTAATTTTTATATTACACCTACCTTAGTTTATTACATATTTACGTAGCCCTCGCCGAGGCGCTTCTAACGACACCACTCACGTGCGGATAGCTCGAAAAAATGTTGAAATGAAAAACTAGTTTTTGGACCATAACTTTAATTTTTATATTACACCTACCTTAGTTTATTACATATTTACGTAGCCCTCGCCGAGGCGCTTCTAACGACACCACTCACGTGCGGATAGCTCGAAAAAATGTTGAAATGAAAAACTAGTTTTTGGACCATAACTTTAATTTTTATATTACACCTACCTTAGTTTATTACATATTTACGTAGCCCTCGCCGAGGCGCTTCTAACGACACCACTTACGTGCGGATAGCTCGAAAAAATGTTGAAATGAAAAACTAGTTTTTGGACCATAACTTTAGTTTTTATATTACACCTACCTTAGTTTATTACATATTTACGTAGCCCTCGCCGAGGCGCTTCTAACGACACCACTCACGTGCGGATAGCTCGAAAAAATGTTGAAATGAAAAACTAGTTTTTGGACCATAACTTTAATTTTTATATTACACCTACCTTAGTTTATTACATATTTACGTAGCCCTCGCCGAGGCGCTTCTAACGACACCACTCACGTGCGGATAGCTCGAAAAAATGTTGAAATGAAAAACTAGTTTTTGGACCATAACTTTAATTTTTATATTACACCTACCTTAGTTTATTACATATTTACGTAGCCCTCGCCGAGGCGCTTCTAACGACACCACTCACGTGCGGATAGCTCGAAAAAATGTTGAAATGAAAAACTTGTTTTTGGACCATAACTTTAATTTTTATATTACACCTACCTTAGTTTATTACATATTTACGTAGCCCTCGCCGAGGCGCTTCTAACGACACCACTCACGTGCGGATAGCTCGAAAAAAATGTTGAAATGAAAAACTAGTTTTTGGACCATAACATTAATTTTTATATTACACCTACCTTAGTTTATTACATATTTACGTAGCCCTCGCCGAGGCGCTTCTAACGACACCACTCACGTGCGGATAGCTCGAAAAAATGTTGAAATGAAAAACTAGTTTTTGGACCATAACTTTAATTTTTATATTACACCTACCTTAGTTTATTACATATTTACGTAGCCCTCGCCGAGGCGCTTCTAACGACACCACTCACGTGCGGATAGCTCGAAAAAATGTTGAAATGAAAAACTAGTTTTTGGACCATAACTTTAATTTTTATAGTACACTTACCTTAGTTTATTACATATTTACGTAGCCCTCGCCGAGGCGCTTCTAACGACACCACTCACGTGCGGATAGCTCGAAAAAATGTTGAAATGAAAAACTAGTTTTTGGACCATAACTTTAATTTTTATATTACACCTACCTTAGTTTATTACATATTTACGTAGCCCTCGCCGAGGCGCTTCTAACGACACCACTCACGTGCGGATAGCTCGAAAAAATGTTGAAATGAAAAACTAGTTTTTGGACCATAACTTTAATTTTTATATTACACCTACCTTAGTTTATTACATATTTACGTAGCCCTCGCCGAGGCGCTTCTAACGACACCACTCACGTGCGGATAGCTCGAAAAAATGTTGAAATGAAAAACTAGTTTTTGGACCATAACTTTAATTTTTATATTACACCTACCTTAGTTTATTACATATTTACGTAGCCCTCGCCGAGGCGCTTCTAACGACACCACTCACGTGCGGATAGCTCGAAAAAATGTTGAAATGAAAAACTAGTTTTTGGACCATAACTTTAATTTTTATATTACACTTACCTTAGTTTATTACATATTTACGTAGCCCTCGCCGAGGCGCTTCTAACGACACCACTCACGT
Organism: Autographa pulchrina; assembly: GCA_905475315.1. Lineage (NCBI taxonomy): Eukaryota > Metazoa > Arthropoda > Insecta > Lepidoptera > Noctuidae > Autographa > Autographa pulchrina. Next base: position 6,809 of record CAJQGB010000011.1, on the reverse strand, counting down.
GCGGATAGCTCGAAAAAATGTTGAAATGAAAAACTAGTTTTTGGACCATAACTTTAATTTTTATATTACACCTACCTTAGTTTATTACATATTTACGTAGCCCTCGCCGAGGCGCTTCTAACGACACCACTCACGTGCGGATAGCTCGAAAAAATGTTGAAATGAAAAACTAGTTTTTGGACCATAACTTTAATTTTTATATTACACCTACCTTAGTTTATTACATATTTACGTAGCCCTCGCCGAGGCGCTTCTAACGACACCACTCACGTGCGGATAGCTCGAAAAAATGTTGAAATGAAAAACTAGTTTTTGGACCATAACTTTAATTTTTATATTACACCTACCTTAGTTTATTACATATTTACGTAGCCCTCGCCGAGGCGCTTCTAACGACACCACTCACGTGCGGATAGCTCGAAAAAATGTTGAAATGAAAAACTAGTTTTTGGACCATAACTTTAATTTTTATATTACACCTACCTTAGTTTATTACATATTTACGTAGCCCTCGCCGAGGCGCTTCTAACGACACCACTCACGTGCGGATAGCTCGAAAAAATGTTGAAATGAAAAACTAGTTTTTGGACCATAACTTTAATTTTTATATTACACCTACCTTAGTTTATTACATATTTACGTAGCCCTCGCCGAGGCGCTTCTAACGACACCACTCACGTGCGGATAGCTCGAAAAAATGTTGAAATGAAAAACTAGTTTTTGGACCATAACTTTAATTTTTATATTACACCTACCTTAGTTTATTACATATTTACGTAGCCCTCGCCGAGGCGCTTCTAACGACACCACCCACGTGCGGCTAGCTTGCAAAAAATGTTGAAATGAAAAACTAGTTTATGGACCATAACTTTAATTTTTATATTACACCTACCTTAGTTTATTACATATTTACGTAGCCCTCGCCGAGGCGCTTCTAACGACACCACTCACGTGCGGATAGCTCGAAAAAATGTTGAAATGAAAAACTAGTTTTTGGACCATAACTTTAATTTTTATATTACACCTACCTTAGTTTATTACATATTTACGTAGCCCTCGCCGAGGCGCTTCTAACGACACCACTCACGTGCGGATAGCTCGAAAAAATGTTGAAATGAAAAACTAGTTTTTGGACCATAACTTTAATTTTTATATTACACCTACCTTAGTTTATTACATATTTACGTAGCCCTCGCCGAGGCGCTTCTAACGACACCACTCACGTGCGGATAGCTCGAAAAAATGTTGAAATGAAAAACTAGTTTTTGGACCATAACTTTAATTTTTATATTACACCTACCTTAGTTTATTACATATTTACGTAGCCCTCGCCGAGGCGCTTCTAACGACACCACTCACGTGCGGATAGCTCGAAAAAATGTTGAAATGAAAAACTAGTTTTTGGACCATAACTTTAATTTTTATATTACACCTACCTTAGTTTATTACATATTTACGTAGCCCTCGCCGAGGCGCTTCTAACGACACCACTCACGTGCGGATAGCTCGAAAAAATGTTGAAATGAAAAACTAGTTTTTGGACCATAACTTTAATTTTTATATTACACCTACCTTAGTTTATTACATATTTACGTAGCCCTCGCCGAGGCGCTTCTAACGACACCACTCACGTGCGGATAGCTCGAAAAAATGTTGAAATGAAAAACTAGTTTTTGGACCATAACTTTAATTTTTATATTACACCTACCTTAGTTTATTACATATTTACGTAGCCCTCGCCGAGGCGCTTCTAATGACACCACCCACGTGCGGCTAGCTCGCAAAAAATGTTGAAATGAAAAACTAGTTTTTGGACCATAACTTTAATTTTTATATTACACCTACCTTAGTTTATTACATATTTACGTAGCCCTCGCCGAGGCGCTTCTAACGACACCACTCACGTGCGGATAGCTCGAAAAAATGTTGAAATGAAAAACTAGTTTTTGGACCATAACTTTAATTTTTATATTACACTTACCTTAGTTTATTACATATTTACGTAGCCCTCGCCGAGGCGCTTCTAACGACACCACTCACGTGCGGATAGCTCGAAAAAATGTTGAAATGAAAAACTAGTTTTTGGACCATAACTTTAATTTTTATATTACACCTACCTTAGTTTATTACATATTTACGTAGCCCTCGCCGAGGCGCTTCTAACGACACCACTCACGTGCGGATAGCTCGAAAAAATGTTGAAATGAAAAACTTGTTTTTGGACCATAACTTTAATTTTTATATTACACCTACCTTAGTTTATTACATATTTACGTAGCCCTCGCCGAGGCGCTTCTAACGACACCACTCACGTGCGGATAGCTCGAAAAAATGTTGAAATGAAAAACTAGTTTTTGGACCATAACTTTAATTTTTATATTACACCTACCTTAGTTTATTACATATTTACGTAGCCCTCGCCGAGGCGCTTCTAACGACACCACTCACGTGCGGATAGCTCGAAAAAATGTTGAAATGAAAAACTAGTTTTTGGACCATAACTTTAATTTTTATATTACACCTACCTTAGTTTATTACATATTTACGTAGCCCTCGCCGAGGCGCTTCTAACGACACCACTCACGTGCGGATAGCTCGAAAAAATGTTGAAATGAAAAACTAGTTTTTGGACCATAACTTTAATTTTTATATTACACCTACCTTAGTTTATTACATATTTACGTAGCCCTCGCCGAGGCGCTTCTAACGACACCACCCACGTGCGGCTAGCTCGCAAAAAATGTTGAAATGAAAAACTAGTTTTTGGACCATAACTTTAATTTTTATATTACACCTACCTTAGTTTATTACATATTTACGTAGCCCTCGCCGAGGCGCTTCTAACGACACCACTCACGTGCGGATAGCTCGAAAAAATGTTGAAATGAAAAACTGGTTTTTGGACCATAACTTTAATTTTTATATTACACTTACCTTAGTTTATTACATATTTACGTAGCCCTCGCCGAGGCGCTTCTAACGACACCACTCACGTGCGGATAGCTCGAAAAAATGTTGAAATGAAAAACTAGTTTTTGGACCATAACTTTAATTTTTATATTACACCTACCTTAGTTTATTACATATTTACGTAGCCCTCGCCGAGGCGCTTCTAACGACACCACTCACGTGCGGATAGCTCGAAAAAATGTTGAAATGAAAAACTAGTTTTTGGACCATAACTTTAATTTTTATATTACACCTACCTTAGTTTATTACATATTTACGTAGCCCTCGCCGAGGCGCTTCTAACGACACCACTCACGTGCGGATAGCTCGAAAAAATGTTGAAATGAAAAACTAGTTTTTGGACCATAACTTTAATTTTTATATTACACTTACCTTAGTTTATTACATATTTACGTAGCCCTCGCCGAGGCGCTTCTAACGACACCACTCACGTGCGGATAGCTCGAAAAAATGTTGAAATGAAAAACTAGTTTTTGGACCATAACTTTAATTTTTATATTACACCTACCTTAGTTTATTACATATTTACGTAGCCCTCGCCGAGGCGCTTCTAACGACACCACTCACGTGCGGATAGCTCGAAAAAATGTTGAAATGAAAAACTAGTTTTTGGACCATAACTTTAATTTTTATATTACACCTACCTTAGTTTATTACATATTTACGTAGCCCTCGCCGAGGCGCTTCTAACGACACCACTCACGTGCGGATAGCTCGAAAAAATGTTGAAATGAAAAACTAGTTTTTGGACCATAACTTTAATTTTTATATTACACCTACCTTAGTTTATTACATATTTACGTAGCCCTCGCCGAGGCGCTTCTAACGACACCACTCACGTGCGGATAGCTCGAAAAAATGTTGAAATGAAAAACTAGTTTTTGGACCATAACTTTAATTTTTATATTACACTTACCTTAGTTTATTACATATTTACGTAGCCCTCGCCGAGGCGCTTCTAACGACACCACTCACGTGCGGATAGCTCGAAAAAATGTTGAAATGAAAAACTAGTTTTTGGACCATAACTTTAATTTTTATATTACACCTACCTTAGTTTATTACATATTTACGTAGCCCTCGCCGAGGCGCTTCTAACGACACCACTCACGGGCGGATAGCTCGAAAAAATTTTGAAATGAAAAACTAGTTTTTGGACCATAACTTTAATTTTTATATTACACTTACCTTAGTTTATTACATATTTACGTAGCCCTCGCCGAGGCGCTTCTAACGACACCACTCACGTGCGGATAGCTCGAAAAAATGTTGAAATGAAAAACTAGTTTTTGGACCATAACTTTAATTTTTATATTACACTTACCTTAGTTTATTACATATTTACGTAGCCCTCGCCGAGGCGCTTCTAACGACACCACTCACGTGCGGATAGCTCGAAAAAATGTTGAAATGAAAAACTAGTTTTTAGACCATAACTTTAATTTTTATAGTACACTTACCTTAGTTTATTACATATTTACGTAGCCCTCGCCGAGGCGCTTCTAACGACACCACTGACGTGCGGATAGCTCGAAAAAATGTTGAAATGAAAAACTAGTTTTTGGACCATAACTTTAATTTTTATATTACACCTACCTTAGTTTATTACATATTTACGTAGCCCTCGCCGAGGCGCTTCTAACGACACCACTCACGTGCGGATAGCTCGAAAAAATGTTGAAATGAAAAACTAGTTTTTGGACCATAACTTTAATTTTTATATTACACCTACCTTAGTTTATTACATATTTACGTAGCCCTCGCCGAGGCGCTTCTAACGACACCACTCACGTGCGGATAGCTCGAAAAAATGTTGAAATGAAAAACTAGTTTTTGGACCATAACTTTAATTTTTATATTACACTTACCTTAGTTCATTACATATTTACGTAGCCCTCGCCGAGGCGCTTCTTACGACACCACTCACGTGCGGATAGCTCGAAAAAATGTTGAAATGAAAAACTAGTTTTTGGACCATAACTTTAATTTTTATATTACACTTACCTTAGTTTATTACATATTTACGTAGCCCTCGCCGAGGCGCTTCTAACGACACCACTCACGTGCGGATAGCTCGAAAAAATGTTGAAATGAAAAACTAGTTTTTGGACCATAACTTTAATTTTTATATTACACCTACCTTAGTTTATTACATATTTACGTAGCCCTCGCCGAGGCGCTTCTAACGACACCACTCACGTGCGGATAGCTCGAAAAAATGTTGAAATGAAAAACTAGTTTTTGGACCATAACTTTAATTTTTATATTACACTAACCTTAGTTTATAACATATTTACGTAGCCCTCGCCGAGGCGCTTCTAACGACACCACTCACGTGCGGATAGCTCGAAAAAATGTTGAAATTAAAAACTAGTTTTTGGACCATAACTTTAATTTTTATATTACACCTACCTTAGTTTATTACATATTTACGTAGCCCTCGCCGAGGCGCTTCTAACGACACCACTCACGTGCGGATAGCTCGAAAAAATGTTGAAATGAAAAACTAGTTTTTGGACCATAACTTTAATTTTTATATTACACCTACCTTAGTTTATTACATATTTACGTAGCCCTCGCCGAGGCGCTTCTAACGACACCACTCACGTGCGGATAGCTCGAAAAAATGTTGAAATGAAAAACTAGTTTTTGGACCATAACTTTAATTTTTATATTACACCTACCTTAGTTTATTACATATTTACGTAGCCCTCGCCGAGGCGCTTCTAACGACACCACTCACGTGCGGATAGCTCGAAAAAATGTTGAAATGAAAAACTAGTTTTTGGACCATAACTTTAATTTTTATATTACACCTACCTTAGTTTATTACATATTTACGTAGCCCTCGCCGAGGCGCTTCTAACGACACCACTCACGTGCGGATAGCTCGAAAAAATGTTGAAATGAAAAACTAGTTTTTGGACCATAACTTTAATTTTTATATTACACCTACCTTAGTTTATTACATATTTACGTAGCCCTCGCCGAGGCGCTTCTAACGACACCACTCACGTGCGGATAGCTCGAAAAAATGTTGAAATGAAAAACTAGTTTTTGGACCATAACTTTAATTTTTATATTACACCTACCTTAGTTTATTACATATTTACGTAGCCCTCGCCGAGGCGCTTCTAACGACACCACTCACGTGCGGATAGCTCGAAAAAATGTTGAAATGAAAAACTAGTTTTTGGACCATAACTTTAATTTTTATATTACACCTACCTTAGTTTATTACATATTTACGTAGCCCTCGCCGAGGCGCTTCTAACGACACCACTCACGTGCGGATAGCTCGAAAAAATGTTGAAATGAAAAACTAGTTTTTGGACCATAACTTTAATTTTTATATTACACCTACCTTAGTTTATTACATATTTACGTAGCCCTCGCCGAGGCGCTTCTAACGACACCACTCACGTGCGGATAGCTCGAAAAAATGTTGAAATGAAAAACTAGTTTTTGGACCATAACTTTAATTTTTATATTACACTTACCTTAGTTTATTACATATTTACGTAGCCCTCGCCAAGGCGCTTCTAACGACACCACTCACGTGCGGATAGCTCGAAAAAATGTTGAAATGAAAAACTAGTTTTTGGACCATAACTTTAATTTTTATATTACACCTACCTTAGTTTATTACATATTTACGTAGCCCTCGCCGAGGCGCTTCTAACGACACCACTCACGTGCGGATAGCTCGAAAAAATTTTGAAATGAAAAACTAGTTTTTGGACCATAACTTTAATTTTTATATTACACTTACCTTAGTTTATTACATATTTACGTAGCCCTCGCCGAGGCGCTTCTAACGACACCACTCACGTGCGGAT